>JABCKH010007735.1:0-37717 GCA_018851285.1 Lyophyllum semitale | reverse complement strand
CGTTTAGGACAGGCAGCTACAGAGACAAACAAACTTCCCTTTTGGGAATTAAAGTTTGAGGCGGAAACTCAAAACTGGCAAGCGCCGTAATGAAGCCGGCCCGCACTGGCCGTCTGGCCAGTCTAAGGCTTCAATATTCAACATTAGTCAATAACAGCTCCCACCAGCGTCTGCGAAATTTGGCAGGATCGCCCACCAACTTGCCACTAACCTCTCTAAATTCTGATGCTGGTTCCAAGTTCCGATGTTTAAATTAACACTCATATAATGGTTAATAGCGTTTCATCTATAAGCCGACAGGGAAAGGAACTAATGGACCTCGAGTCGTTAACCATGATACGTGAGTACATTTACTTATTCACTTTGTATCTACTACTTTATTCCCGTTATGTACCTGGCGATTGCCTAGTCTTCTTTTTCTCCAAAGTTCGGTTTCCACAGCTCAGTGTGCCGTGCGTGTATCGAACCCCCTCCAACCTGGGATCCACTAGTCGCGAAAGAAAGGTTAAATTTGATGTCTCCGTCTGGCACCACTTGTTCTGGCCTAACAATCCCGAAGGAACCTTGACTCTCGCTACGGAATACAGATTAGCATCGGTAACCTTGATCGCCAACCCGTAGGTCAGATGTTGCTAAGCACGATGCGGAAGGCCATTATAACCATTTTTGTAACCCCTCTAGAGTCCACACTAGATACTCCACTCAATCGCCTGAATATTCCACGCCTCTGCCACCTGATCCCGAAACAGTGTCCCAAATAGCCGAACATGTGGATTCAAATGTCAACGCCCACCGACGCCCACTGCTCCAAACTGACGCAAACCTCCGTCCTGAACTCGCGGAACGTTTCATCGATTACCAAAGAGTCCGCATGTGGCATGCACCGATTTATTCAATGGCACGAGGATGGCCCCCGTAATACAGCTTGCGACGCGAACGATGGGGTCTATACCATATGGACCTCTTGAGAAAAGATGGAATAGTTGAAATGCCATGGGCGACCCGGCGAAGGTGGACTGTGTCAGGCGGGCGTGAATGAGAAGCAGAATGGATGGACGGCCGAAGGAGCTGCCTTCGAGAAAGCGACCGATAAGTGGTTTGACTGGTTATTGACAGACCTTGCGCGACATCCTAGTTCTGTCAGTCTTCCAAAGGCAGTTACAATCTGCGCAGGCTTAAGATATCTGTATCTGACAGTCCTGCGCAATTTCGGCTATTGAAGTCCTCCCCATTCAGAAAGATCTCGTTTGTGGGAAGTACAAGGAAGGTACGTGAGCGTTTGATTTGATACGAACGGACCTTTTTCTGACCACACAACAGTGGCATGGTAACGTTGCCGGCCGCCCGTCCAGCACCGCAATTAGTGCTCGCTCGATAGTCTTATGTTTCAAATTTGCGCTAGCAAAACCTATTGAAACCTTCCCAACACATGAGTCGCCCCCAGTGCCTTTTTCTTATTCCATAGCTGTAAAAAGTATGCGTGGATCGCATCCGCATTTGAACTGGCGACCATTTTGTCCTTACTTATTGGTTTCAACTTTAATCTCCTCCGCGAGCTATCTATATCTGCCTGCCACATATCCGATGGCTAGGTTCGTCATGATTGATTATCGCCCTACTAGTTGCCCATCATGCCGCATTCCTTGGAGCCACCTGTCTGCCACCGTCCTTAAAGATTTGCTGCAGCCCTCTTAGTGATGGAATTCCTTTCCGCACCCGCCTGCATTGATTCAATGCCTGTTCATTCCCTGATCGACGGACATGCCAATGTTCCCCAGGATGACTCTGCCCTTCCGAGCAAGACGCGCAAGATCTCTTGGGGCATCTTCGAAGTCGCATACGATGACCCATCGACGGGTATTTCACCCTCTTCGTATCGCACCAAAGGCCGGAGCACAGCTAAGCACCCGGTCAAATACGTGTTACGCTTGCTTCTCGACCTCTATGCAATCGCGTACAGACCTTTCATGGTACTGGTTGCGGGTTCCATCTGGATGAGTGCCGCACCCGCTCTTTCGCTATATCTGTCATTTTCCGTTCTTCGACTTGTTGCGTTGTGATATTTTCCATGCATATTTCACGAATACTGATCGCGGTTAAACAGGTTCAAGGATCTATCGCGAGTCCCCAAGCTGACAAGTCAAATACTCTTATAATCTTTGCTTCTGCTTGGCTGGGATGTATGGTTCTATCTAGTCTTGTACAGCGATGTCTGTGAGTTTTATATCAGCTGTAACATAACAAGCTTCTTACTGACTATTTCCTATGATGCTCAGAGACGAGAACCAATTGACTCTGGGCGCTCATCTCAAATCATACTTCCTACCGCAGCTAGCAGAAGGTTTGACCCCCCCTCCAACGTTGACTGCTTACTGATTTCATTTCAGCTTGCCTGAATTTAGATATTCACTATGCGCAAGGTAATATTTGCCGTCATATAACGTGGTGCTGAGAATTCACAATCCCAGATCCTACGGTTCGTGCGTCATTCCCTGACCCGTGGGGATTTAGCGACGGCGCTCCAGCTCTGAACTTTGTTGTCGAACTCTCGTCAACGGCGTGCGACATTTTGACAGCCGCCCTTGAAATCCTCGTTCTAGCCCGCATCGCGTCTATCAACACTAATCCAGATGCCCTTTTTCTGAAACTCCTGACCGCCCCTTTCCTACTAGTGGTGTTCTTTTCACCTTCGAATGGAGTCGGCGGGGCCGGTCAGTTGCATCATAAGATTGTTATTTCTTACGGTATCCTGAATGACTCGCAGGCTATACGTTTTGGACGAAGAACGTGCATTACCATCGCCTCTGCAGTCTCTATTCTACAATTTTCGACGTGAAGTACCGCGAAACGATAGCCAAGGATGGGGCAAAGGAACACCTCTGTAAAGGTCAGCTTGTTATAATATGCATATTCCCAATTTAATTCTTCCAAGGGTATAAACGTACATCAGATAGCCTTGGGGCAGTCAAGGGTGATGCACTTGCTCTCGCGTGCCATATTCCACCGTCGTGGTACTGGGTGGTTGCTCGCACCGTGATCATCGATTGCCCTATGGTCAACCTTGTCTATCAATCACTCAGTTTGGCGAGCACTGACGTATTCTGTAGGTTTTGTACGCTGTAACTCTGCCATGGTCACTATCATCGACATCTTTAATCACGATGGCTTTGCTTCAGCACGCAACAACAATCACGGGGAAGAGCATCGATAGGCTGAGGCGCTTCCAGGACCCGTCGCCGGTGATGAGCCAGGTTCAGAAGTTCTACGAGGTCCTGGACGGATTGACCCCGACTCAGAACGGAACTATCGGGTATCCCACGGAATTGAGCTCTGCAAGCGGCATGCAAATAGCATTCAGGTATGCTTCTATCTTCATCAATACCCATAATCCGAGCTTCTGCTTTTCAAGAAACGTCTCCTGTATATACAACGAACCGATGGGCGGCACTGGCATGCTAGCAGTGAATGATATATCTCTCGACATCGAACCCGGTCAGCTGGTGGTTATCGTAGGAGGAAACGGGAGCGGAAAGACATCACTTCTCAAACTACTCGCAGGACTCAACACAGCGACGCGCGGTCAGGTCTTAATCGAAGGCCGGCCGATCGGCGAATACGACATCCACGAGTTGCGGCATTCCATGGCTTTCCTCACCCAATCTGAGGAAATCTACCCCTTATCGCTGCGGGAAAACCTCCTGATGGCCATCCCAGAGTCCATGCAAGACCGAACCGATATTGACGATCTGATGGATGAGGCTACGCGGCTGGGTGGGTCTTATGAGCTTGCCCAAAGGTTGGGCTACGACATGATTCTCAATCCGCCTGGCGTGGTCGGTCAGAGCCTGAAAGGCTGGGGCAATGGTGATATAGGACCCGGCGCGATTGAAGAGCTCCGTCAAAACTCTCCACGTATCACAGAGACAGTTCTTTCAGCCGGGGAGAAACAACGCCTGGTCGCGTAATATACATTCTCCTTGTCACAACACTTACGCCGCATCTGATATATGTTCATCCAGGTCTCGGACATTCATGCGCCTGAAAAACAGTGATATCAGGCTCCTCGTTGTCGACGAACCCACATCGGCTCTGGATCCCATTGCAGAACGAGATCTGTTCAACAACTTCCTTGACCTCAGCAAAGGGAAAACAATGATCTGCGTCACTCACCGCTTTGGGAACATCGTCAGGCATGCCAATTTGGTGTTGTGAGTTTCGTATTGCCTGCCTGATATGAACTGATGGTAACCAATGAACCCCTCCCTTATCGTAGATGCATGAAAGGAGGGAAGATCGTCCAGAGAGGAACTCACGAGGGGTTGATTCTCGAGGAGGGTGAGTATTCGAGGCTCTATAACGCTCAAGCGGAGTCGCGAAGTACATATGCTGCCGATCTAACCTTCAGCGAATCTGGTGTCCCTTCTTCTGTTGCACATCTTGTCGCGATGGTCATTCCATGTATAGCAAACACATAATGACACGCCTGCTTGGGGAAGCGTTACTCAATAACATCGGCGAGTAGTAGCCATGAATTACAGGGAGTAAATCATTCATTAACCTAGACGAATGGTATCAATACACGGGATGACAATCAACTCTGCCAGATTTTGATCTGGTAGTCCAGGATAATAGGTATGAAATCAAATAAACCAAACATCGGCCAATAGGGTTCTATGAAGTGGAGCTGGGTATTCTCACAGCACTGTGAAAAGGGATGTGAGATATTGGAATATGACAGATTGAAGGAAACTCGCCTGCCAAAGTAAAAAATCGCTGAGGCGCTTAGCGCCTCCCGTCCGTATCAAAATGTCGACAGGTGGACTACCACCACGGGATGTTAGCATCTCGCTATCGATGTCATTCTCCGTAATTATCCTATCAAACAGTGTAAGGCAAGTTCAACGGTAGTTGCGGGCGACATACGACCTTGAGTTTGATTCAGGCTTGAAGCTGTTGCGTACGCAAGTATTAACTGCCGTTGTCATTTCGTCGCGTGATGTATACGGCATGCAAAGGTTGAAAATCGCCCTGTTGAGAAGTTCAGCCTACATCCTCGCATTTGGAAACTCGTCAATCACCTGTGATTATGTTGCGTCATGTATTCCGCTTTGCGTACAGCTTCACGGACCGATTGCGGGAGCAACTCTGTTTTCCCCACAACATTCAGCCGGATGCTATTCCGATCGAACAGACCACTGTAAGCCGGGTACAAGTAAGACCCAACGAACCACAGATTGACCGGATCTGAGCTCACCCAGGCTGGCATAGTTCAACCAACTTCTCCTCCATTAGATCCATCAACGCGTCCACCTCTTCTGGCGACCGTTTAAAGTTCTCGATTGAAAAAGCGTAGGCAGAGACACATGTTATGCCAAGTCGCACACAATTTTCGACTATCTATGATACACTATTAGGGCATTCCCCACGCCCGGAGGAGCCGCTTGAACGAAAGAACTGACGTACCATCCGCAAAACCAGAAAGCCTTCCCGGTGGCCTTCCTGAATAGTTTTCTGGAGGTTTCGTGCATATCGCCGGTTTCCGTCCATAATGAAGGCCACATGCCTGGGAGTGGGGCCTGCGGCCAGGACAATAAGGAGGAGTCGTAGCACTATGTTCGCCACTGCGTCACGAAGCCACCTCAGTGCTTGATGGAAGAACATGGTTGGTGCGTAGGGGAGCAGAAATGTCAAACTTTATCATCCATCGTTCACGTAACCTGAACCGATTTGACCCCGAAAAGGTATACCTGTAGCATAAGAGGGCGATAGCCTCAATATTGGCCTTGACAAGGCTTTGACGTCTCCGAGATGCAAACTCTGCAATGTGGCTGTCAGTGAACCCTAAATTAAGCACTCATGTTACTCGACACCATGTCAATGAAATTGGTTTCGGATGGATAGTCAGCGTGTCCCATATACAAGGCAGCCTTGCTTGCGCGTCGCGTTCACCGTTGCCACAAGCTCAAGGGAGCAAGTTGGGAAGAGTTAGGAGAGGTTGGGAGGAAGTTAGTGACCGGGAAATGCCGCCGGGTCAACACCGCCACATGTTCCGAGAATGCTCCTTATACTTTGACCGCCACAGCATGCGTCTCTTGTACGTCCCGAGCCTGCATACAATCATTTCAAAATCTTTCATGGATTTGCCGAATTATACAGGGAATATTCGGAAACGATGTATACGACAATCATCCCATCCTCATTTGCGTAGCATGGCAGAAACCCTTACAAAACGAGGTTAACGCCGGAAAGAAGTGGCATCGTTCTCCCCATACCTGGCGAAAGCGAATAATGGGCCGAGCAAGACGCCACCTCCGAACCTCGATCCACATCGCGTCTGTCATTTGTATTACTATTCTTAGTGGCAAGATCCAGAAATTCTAGTGGCCTGTTACGTATAGCCTACTCTGCGGCAGCCGGGCGTGTAAATACATAACAAACCATAGTCGACCAATTTGGACAAGGAAACCTACTGCTAACGTAGTGGGCATCGGAATGGCCTCGATCGCTACCTTGTTTCTTCGCGCTCTTCATTATATTTACTCCGCTGTTGTTCTATGGCATTTCTTCTGGAAGCGGTTTACTTGGACTCCACCGCAACCCCTGCAAGCCGCACGCCCCCAGACACCCAAACATCTCGCCGTCGTTCTCGTCACGGACCCTAGCTTGAGCGTTGTCGAATCGGAACACTGTCTTGTACAAAGCGTGAGGAACGCGGTAGGCTGGTGTTGTGCTGCTGGGATAGAAAAGCTCACTGTCTATGAAGAACATGGTATGTGCTACTATCTTTAGAGTGCGCGCTCAACAAGTTCAGACAATGCGCCTGTCAGGAAAACTCCTGGAATGCTCCCAGAATATTCGCGACATTTTTGGTGGCGACTCTGACGAATCCTCGAGCGAATCCCCAATTGAATATCCTTTGACACCCCCGCCATCAGACTACTCTGAGTCACGACCAATATCACCGCTGTACGGTCCCCAGCTCAACATGCACACGGTCACAATCCAGATATCTAATCAGGAGCGAAAATTTCCAAGAGACGGTTGCACTCTGCAGAAAGATGATGGTATGTAGCTTGCTTAAGTATCATTTTTGGCAAATTCTGACCTAGCATCATCAGTCGACCATAACTCCCAAGAAAAGTTGACCCTCTGTCTCGCCTCCAGAGAATCATCAAAACCAGCCATAGCGTCTCTTGCTGAATCACTTCGAAAGTCGCGAAACGACGCTAAACACACGAAGATCGACGCACTTTCACTTACAGAGGATACGCTTGACAAACTTTTGGAATGTTCGTAAGGAAACATATTTCGGAGGCGACAGTTAATTGACCACTGCACGACTCTATTAGCGGACGACACTCTTTCATCCCCAGATTCTATGATCGTACATCCCATTAGCCCTCTACATCGCAATCGGACGCCTTTGGAGCTTCACGGCTATCCACCGTGGCATATTAGACTGACAGAAATATAGTAAGGATTGGTTTTCTCGCGATTCCACTCGTCTCACCAGATACCTGTTGTAGCCATAGTCGATTCCAGTACCCGGCGCCTTCGATTAATCAAATGCGGACAGCAAGCCACATGGCAGTGGCACTCGACGAGATCACCTTCAATCAGGCGTTGGATGAGTTTGCCGCGGCAGAGATGCGTTTCGGGAAATAGATATGGAAGCTTGCAGAATATCGGCCAAGTCAACGGAACCAAGGTAGAATAATTACTGCGTCCCGCCTTCCAGTCCTCGAATATTATCGCGCTAAACGCACTTGATGGTGACCGGCATCCGTCAACAAACTTCAAAGCTCGAGCTTGGGGTCTATCCGCGCGGGCGGAAGCTTTTGATCACATACTTAGTGCAGAATATGAGATACTACAAGGGTTTGATATGGCGCAGAGCGTTCAAACGTTCAAGTGCCAGATCCTCCGACTCGTTCGGACATGTGACAATCGTGACGATATCGCCAGGTTGCCCAAGCGCCAATTGTGAATTTTACCGTCTCTCCGAGTCAGACATACTACATCCCCTTCTGGATTTATTCGGTTTGGATGGCAGCATCATGTCGGATTAGAGCTCGATCGGAGCCTATGTGAGTACTTGTTATAAAATTTTAAAGTTGAATCGATGGCAATAAAGATCGAAGAGAATGTCAAGACTCGCCAGAAAGACACCAGCGCCCATGTCCCAAGACCTCCCTGCTGCCCTGTACAACGTGTTTTCATTCATACAGGACTAGTCTCCGCCCACCGAGTCCATCCCGCGTAATGTTTCATTCTTACATCCTGACAGTGGCGTCGTCAGCGGATCCGATCAGGATCAATCGGATGGTCTCTCATACTAATCCGAATAGGAGAACTATATGATACTTATTAGGTGATACAAGCCTTCTTCACCCCGCTGGCTCGCCAGTTCTTAACCACACATCGACTTCAATCACTGCGGTGACCGCTGCTCTTTTCAACACTTCACATGACGGTCATTCTTCAGCTTCTTGGGTCTCTAGTTGCACTGTTAGCCGCCTACGGCTTATATCGAGGGTTGAAGTTGGTGTATGAAGAACTTACATCTCCGTTGCGCGACCTTCCTGGTCCCAAGAACGTAAGCCTAATCTATGGGAACCTTTGGGAGCTCTGGGAGACGGTGCGCAAGTTATGTGACTTTAGTACTGACTTGTTCACTGAATTCGTATTCGAACACAGAGAAACAGCGTAATTCTGGATGAATGGGTCAAGGAATACGGTCCAACGATGCAACTCGCAGGCTTATTCGGCGTGAGTCTTGTTTACGATGTGCACGCAGACGCCTGGAGTAATGTTGAGTCCCTTACAGGTAAAAGGGTTGTATACTACGGATACCAAAGCTTTGAAGCACATTCTCGTGAACAGCGATATATATCAGAAACCTGGACTGTTGCGCAGCAGTATCAACCGTCTCAGTGGTCCCGGTTGGACTTTTCCTTATCACTCCTCTTATGATCTCCTTAAATATTTTTAATTTGTAGGCCTCGCTATGGTTGAAGGACACGTGCATAAACGACAGGTAATATATACGATGCTCTTACTGGCATTTCCTGCCTGACCAAATTCCTCATAGCGTAGAATCATGGTGTGTGAAAAGATGCCATCCAATCATCAATGCATTAGTAACATCTGCCCTCTAGAATCCCGCTTTTGGTCCTTCTCAAATCAGAGAATTGACGGAGATCTTCGTTGCAAAGTCAATTGAAGTACGTCGTCGTAACCTCACTACATCTCCCCGAGTCCCTCATTTTCCACCGGAAGCTGCGAGACATCTGGGCGGCAGACAACGCCAATCAAGGCGGAACAAGTCAAGTAGAGGCTTTATCCTGGTTAAGCAGAACAACTCTAGATATTATCGGCTTGGCAGGTCCGTCTCTTTGCCCTCAGATCCATCTCAACGCATTGAATAATACAAATACAGGCTTCAATTACAGGTTTGACGCACTCAGTGACGATTCCGAGCGGAACGAGCTCAGTGCCGCGTTTGCGGTCCTGTTCAATGGTGGCAGTCGGAGGACGATCCTCTTTAGGTTGATCAGGGCGTGCTTCCCGTTTCTTCCTCCCTTGGCAAGTTATTCACACCGTCACTGACATAGAGTCTAATTGTGGCGCAATAGCGTATTAAATACGACATTGTGCGTGAACAAGCCCGGAAGATCATGACGCGTATCGGAAACCAGTTGCTGCAAGAGAGTAAAGCCTCAATCCACGAGAAAAGCGCCTGGAAGGCGCGCGATCTCCTCTCACTACTGGTCAAGTCAAATATGGCGACAGATGTTCCAGAACATCAGCGCATGACTGACGAGGAAGTCCTGGCTCGTACGCTATTCATCCACGACTACAAGTACTTGTCACTCACCGTCCCTTATCAGAGATTTCCACGTTCCTGATTGCCGGTCATGAAACAACTGGGTAGGATTTTCCTGGCCCTTCTTGGCCACTCGTTATTTATATTTGTCTACGCAGCGTTACCGCTACGTGGGCGCTATACGCGCTCACACAGGACAAGGCGGCCCAGAACAAGCTGCGCGAGGAGCTTCTCGCTGTCGACACCGAAAACCCGACGATGGACCAGCTCAATGCCTTGCCGTATCTGGACATGGTCGTCCGCGAGACGATGCGTATCCACCCCGCCGCGGCATCTACCATTCGGGCTGCTGTGAAGGACGATATCGTGCCCCTTAATAACCCCTTCACCGATCGGAAAGGAGTCATGCATGACACCGTCAGGTGCGGTGCTAATGTTTCAATCTTATTTCGCCTTGGCTAACTGCTGTCTGGAATGGTGCTAGGGTACGTAAAGGACAGGTGCTCATGGTCCCCATTCTCGCTGTAAATCGCGACAAGTCCATTTGGGGCGAAGACGCTATGCTATTCAGGTACTTTGATGTGACTTGTATCTGATATGTACATACTAATCTCCGCACCCACGCACAGGCCCGAACGCTGGGAAAAAATTCCGGAAGCCGCAGGTGAAATTCCTGGCGTATGGAGCAATATGCTCACCTTCATTGGTGGACCCCGCGGCTGCATTGGATACCGCTTCTCCGTCGTCGAGTAAGTCTCCCATTATGCGATAAGTAGATTGAACCATCTTCATATGCTTTCTTAAGGATCAAGGCTCTCTTGTTCACCCTGGTCCGAGCGTTCGAATTCGAGCTCGCTGTGCCTGCGAATGATATTGTGAAGGGAACGCTGACCATCCAGAGGCCTGTGTTGGTGACTGATCCAGCGGGAGGCAACCAGATGCCCTTGCTCATCACGCCCGTTGTGAGGTCGTGAATATCTATAATATTGTCTTCAGTAAGCGTGCAGAATTCTGTACCTAGTAGGGGTTGAGAGTACACTATCTAGGGCCGGTAAAGGAGTCGGCATTTCTGAATATATAGATAGAGTTCCGTACTTCTGACTAGATTCTCAATCCACGCCGTTCGCTACTGGTGGAGGCTAGCCTACGCGCTTATCCAGACGCGATCCGAGTCAGCCTAAGCTCTTACAGTCAAAGGACCTTGTGGTGATGTTGGGCTCGATGTCTGGCCATTATTCAGCGGGCCCGAGCACCCCGTACCAACCGCACAATTTTTAAATATATGTTTGACCCAAGTTCTTTTTGTAACATGTGAACGGAATAATGATGAAAGTACGCTGATTGATACGCCACAACCACAAATCTAATCATATAGGTATCTGTGGGAGCCTGATCTCGTACATATGGTTGAGATCGATGAACAAGTGCTCATTACGAATATGCAGCAAGGACAGCTTGAAATCCTACGTCGATCCTGTCCTTAAAAGCAGTCATGTCGGGGACAAGGCTGGCCTGGAGTACAGCGAAACTGTGAATCGATAAAGAATAGGGAAGACACAAGGGAAACTTACGGGGGCCGACGCTATCAAAGCGTTTATAAAAGCATTCTTGCTAGCATCGAGGTTGTTCAGATCACGTTTGGCAAGGGCACGAAAGGCGATGTTGGAGAGGAGAGGGTCATTTCTCATCACGACAATTAAGTTGAAGTTGTCGATGAGGAGAGGCTCCATCTCCTTGAAGGGAGTGAGGAACGACTGGGTATCAGTTTCAGAGACCGGTACAGGCAGGGTCTAAGGGCTCCGGCGTTCAGTGACAGGAGGGTCAGGGAAAAAAGTGAAAAACCTTTATATCAGTAGTCCCCTTGTCAAAGGCAGTGATGAGCTTCAATGCTTCGGTACGGAATTTCTGTAGGATCATAATGTCAGTATGAGGTGCCGAGGATGTAGCTAGTGCTTACAAGAATCTCGCGCAGCTTTGTACCGAGGTCAAGTGTTTTATTGAAGGTGTCAAGGTTCGCTTTAATCACATTGTCGAGGGTGTGAACCTGGGAGTCTAGAGCGGCGATGTCGCTCTGAACGTCAGATACGGTAGCAGCAAAGCCAGAAACCGCGAGGGAAACGAGGAGAATGACGCTGGAGAAACGCATGTTAAGAAGTTTTGGTGGGCACTCGTTGAACTGATGGTGACCTCAGTGCAAGCCTTTTTATACAGTTTGCGAAAGAGCGTGACAAGAACAAAGCTGACATTTTCTGACAATCCTGCGACGGACGCAAGACGTTGTGTTCCCATCATGAGTCCTGTTTCTTGGGGTTCTAGTTGGGTTTCCGGTGCTTCGAAATGATGAATCTCCGAGCCGAAAGCTTTCTCGATCAATTCCTGATGCACCTTATGTTCTGAAGAATCTGAACATACTAGTGCCAAGATCTCCCTGTGTTTGACAGGCGTAATGAAGCAGTACCAATAAATGACCTCCTGACGAGTAGCCAAGTTGGTCTTCCCATGGAATACTTAATCTAGAAACGGTCAACTTGAACCACCAAAAGAAATTAAACAGTACTACTTCCTCCGAGTCGTGCTTCGCGGGTTTTGGCCGGCGACCCGAGACGCCAATCAAACTTATCTATACAGAGGAGAGTGTAAATTGAAGAACTTACCCAGGTGCCGGGCGACATCGAGGCGACATCGGCGTGATCCTCGACCTAAACTTTGCCTAAACTCTTGAAGCATATGTATTATGCATGGTGTTTCTCATCATAATTCGGTGCTTCGAAGCAACTTCGAAGCGATGAAAGCCGAGAGATTAGACATTCTTCCTGACGAGGCGTGGTCTCCCTCACATGGGACCATCTAGAAATGGTTACCTACCAAAAAGAAACTAAACATTTATCCCGTACATACCGTCCTTCGCTATTCGGCGGCTCGAGGTTCCAGCAGTCTTATCTATACAAAGGAAGGTGTAAGACAGTTCATTGAGGACTAGTCGTTTTCTTCGGTTTAAAGGCCATCGAGCGTTGAGGAATAACACGACGCTAGTGCGTTCCCTGTTCGACAGGATAAATGGCGCGTGGCGTCTAAGTCAGAAGCGCCTTGTAAATTCCGAAGTTCTCCGAACACGGTTGGTGAATTTATGTGTATAATTCCCGGGCTCCTCGTTCTCGAGTCTCTGGGAAACAATGGACAGCATGGAACCGTGGAGGAGGAATTTATATTCGGAAAAGACCTGAGGCAACAGTAGAATTTTTTAGCTGTCTTTGATTCGCTTAATCGATGCGCGATAAGTTTGACCGACTATTTCCCCAAACGCATTTCTGCCGTGACAAATTCATCCAAAGCCTGATTGAAGGTCGTTTGGTCAAATGGTATCGGTGTGTTGCTTGTTGGTGCCATCCAACTATACTGGGATTGGTTATGGCTAGACGTCCGGTGAGAAAGGGCGAAATCGCAAGAAAACCAGTGCTTACTATATCTCTGTCTGTTTGATGTGCCATGGAGGGTAGCCATGAAGTTCGAAAGGTGTCCGGCCATAATTCAGGGGGTTAAAATGATGTATGATCATAGAGTCTGGAGATGTAAGATTGTGGTTAGCTAGAGTCAAGATTGTGAATCAATTTGCCGATATCTAGGATATACGGTTGTTTACGCACATTCCAGGAAACCGTCAAGCGCATCCTCTGCCAGTGTAAACTCGTGCGTCTTGTGATCACCGGCATTCTTTCGCGATTCCCTGCTGTCTCGAGGTACAAGCCATTCGGCAACAGCGGCTATGACCGTTTTTGATGATTCTCGTGAGGTGAGGCAGAGCGTCAACCGTTTTGGGGAGTTATGGCTGCCTTCTGTTCCCGGCGGTTAGACTTAGTCAAGAGGGATACTTCAAGCTACGCACCATGATCGTTCGGCTGGGCTCCATGGTTTGTTGGGAATTCTTGCTTGCCCAGCTCAGATATGTGCATTGTCACCGTGTGCATGTCGAGTTGTGAATCGTGGGGCGGAGATAGCTGTTGTGAGTCGGAATAGTTTGATGGTGGAGATGTCGAAGGATATTCCATTTCAGATTCTCTCAAGAATTCGTTGGAGGCTGCATCCAGAACGTCGCGGATGCTCTGGCAGCATTTCAAGATATTTCCTATACAATGTGTTTGGTTGAACTTATCACGAGAGCAATACGAAGATGCTTACCATGTTCTTCGTACACAGTAAGTTTGGCTATCCCTACAGCAAGACACCAGCCCACTGCATTGATCACACTCTGCACGATACAGGCATCCGATTCCAGAGCCTTCATCGGGTCCGTGACAAGAACGATGGCGAGATGTTTGGGTATGCGGCGGCGTGGAGCCTGCAGTGGTTGTGGGGGAGTCCAACATAATCGCTTCCAGGACAGATGCCACAGAACGACGATGGAGTAAATCGAGTGAAGAGCACGAAGAAACACGACTGCTATCAAAGCCATTATGATGCCCTGATACTTCAAGGAGGTTGTCTTGAACGGATGGATTGTCAGGGTTGTGTTCATGAGGCCGCCGGATACTAAGCTGTATATAGTCTATTCAAGCGATCAGACGTCTATCAAGGGGTTCATAAGACCGCGTTAAGTATAATCTGGATGATCTGATTCAGAATCGAACAGATGACTTACTCCGAGCCAACGGTATAGTACGGAAGAAATGGTCATTCCCTTCGGAGAACTAGTGATATCCATGATTGGGCTATGCGACTGGGTGAGAAGCTTAAGCCTTATAATTACTGAAGCATCTTGAAGCATATGTAGGCCATGGTTTCGATTTTGCCTAAGTGGATGTAGGGTCGAAGTTTTGTTACCGCTGTGACCTTCAAGGGTCGTGACCGACACTGACAGACAAGACCAGAAGAATGATCATAAAGCACCCGGGCCGCAGCTCCGTCATCATCCCCAAATTGTAAGTAACCGCACAAATCGCGGCATTCCTTTCTCGCCAGGAACACAAGATGTGATTCATGTGAACTTGGGCGCACTGCTTGTGGCTTTTGTCGTGGTGTTTCTACATTTACAACTGGACCTGAGATGATGTTTTCGTGCGAAGTACACTGTACTATGAGGGAGTGGACTTGTCGTACACCAGTTGGCAGACATCCGCTAGCTCTCGAGTGGTCGACGCCTCCAGACTTTTATCTGGTAGTCTAGGATAGCAGGTAGAAAGTCAAATATACTAAAATCCGGCCAAAAGGCTTTTACGAAATGGATTTGGGTATTCTCGCAGCACTGTAAGAGCGACGTGAGAATGAACTAAGTTGCACATGCCAAAGTGAACTTGCCTGCCAGAGTAGAAAGTCACTAAGGCGTTTAACGCGACCTGTGCGTATCAGAATGTCGACCGGTGGGCTGCCGCACCGAGATGTTAGCAACTGGCTGTTAATGTCGTCCTCTGTGATTGGCCTGTCAACTAGCGTGAACAACAGCTTTCGTCAAGGAGAAGTACGAATAACAGACGATTTTCTGTCCGAACCAGAATTGATAGCGTTGCGAACGCAAGTCTGGACTGCTGTCGTCATCTCGTCACGCGCTGTGTATGATATGTAAAGGTTGAGTATCGCCCTGTCAAGGAAGATCAGCATGGATAGACACGCTCGACATTCGTAAGTCACTTGTCATTATTCCGCGTCAAGTATTCTGCTTCCCGTATCAACTTTTGAAGCGCTTCCGGAAGCAGTTCTATTCTCCCCAAAACGTTCAGCCGTACGCCGTACTCCTCAAATGGGCCACTGTAGAACCAGTGAATAACTACTAGCGGAAACAAAGCTCGCACTTACCTATTCTCGCAAAATTCGGCCAATTTCTCCTCTGCAATACTCATTACCCAGTCCACCTCTTCGGAAGGCCGCTGAAAGTTGTGAATTGAGAATACGAAGGCAGAGACACATGTAACATTAAGTCGTAGACAAATTTTGAAGATCTATCGATGCAATATTAGAAATATCACGGGGAGGCTTATACTCACAGAAGCCAGATGAATGATAGAACCACACGTACCGTCCGGAAAACCTCACCGCCTGCAGCGTGACCGTGCTGAATCGGTCTCTGGTGTGCTCGGGCGTATCGTCTGTTTCCATCCAGGATAAAGGCCACATGCTTGGGAATAGGGCCTGCGGCGAGGACAGTGAGGAGGAGTTGGAGCCCTATATCTGCGACTTTGTTCTGGAGCCACCTCAGCGCTCGACGTAGGAACATATTGGTACGAGGGGGGATGGGAATGTCAACGAAGATACTTGTCCTCAAAATCAGGACGAAGGCGATTCCTATGATCAGGGTTCGCAAGGCAAATTGAAGTTGACAGCATGGATAGAAGTTGATGGTCAAAGTTGTGATTTGACCTCCCAATCAAGACTAGTGACATTCGTGATGTCTTCAGGGTCATGGACAAGTCATGGAACCATGCTTGGAACCATGCGGTATTATAGAACGGGCTAAGGCTGAGCTTACTTTACTCATTTGTGGCGTCGATGCGCTCGGCGACATAAATTCTTAACAGCAACGACGGGTCAAGTAAGTCGAAGCCGCACCCGCCGTGAATCGCATGGCAGACCGAGTCCTGCTCAAGTGACATCATGAAGGTGAAGACGACGATTTACTTTACTCACCATCTTAAAACATGCCGATTTCCTGCTGTGGCTTTCGAGACTTTTTGAGATGCAAGCACAGTAGTAGTAATGTGTGTTACTGATGTGAACTTGCGAGTAGTCATGTTAAGCTTCGTCTGTTGCATATTCTACCGCGATGATCATGCATGTATGATGGGATTTCTGCGTGTGTGAAGAAGCGAGCATTGTCGACGAGAAGTCCATGCATGAGGTAAATTACACCAGGCCGTCATCGACATCGATGAGTGGTATCTATGGAATAAATTAGATGAATTAACGCGTCCAAACTTTGATCTGGTAGTCTAGAATTATAGGTATAAAGTCCAGAAGACCGAAGTTTGGCCAATAGGTTTCGATGAATTGGAGCTGGGTATTCTCGCAGCACTGTGAACGATTTTAGTTATTAATAATATAATATGACTAAAATGAACTCGCCTGCCAAAGTAGAAAATCGCTCAGGCGCTTAACGCCACTTGTGCGTATTAGAATGTCGAGTGGTGGGCTTCCACCCTTGGATGTTAGCAGCTCGCCGTCGATGTCGTCTTCGGTGATTTTCCTGTTAACCAGTGTGAAGCGAAATTAGTTATGCGAAAGTACTGTGAACAGACGATTTTCTGTTGGGACCAGAGTTGAGGGCGTTGCGTACGCAAGTTTGAACTGCCGTTGTCATTTCGTCGCTCGATGCGTACGGCATACAAAGGTTGAAAATCGCCCTGACAGGGAAGGTCAGCATATCCTAGAGAACAAAAGCCATGACTCACCTGTTATTATGCCGTGTCATACGTTCTGCTTTGCGTACAGCCTTTTGAACCGATTCCGGGAGCAAGTCCATCCTACCCACAACGTTCAGTCGGACACCATACTGATCGAGTAGGTCACTGTAATACCGGTAAACAACATCCTACGAGGCGAAACAGAATATAGGCTCACCCATGCTCGCAAAGTTCAATCAGTTTATCTTCGGCCATACCCAGTAGAGTATCCACCTCCTCTGGAGATCGTTTAAAGTTCTCAATTGCAAACGCATAGGCAGAGACGCATTTAATGCCGAGTAGAAGACAAATTTCCAACATCTATAATCAATCGCAAAATCAGCATTTCCCCTCATGCTCATAGAGCAAACGAATATAAGAAACGCACCTACCCTCCGCAAAGCTAGGAAGCCTTCCGCGTGGCCTTCCGGAATCTGTTTCTGGTGGCTTCTTGCATATCGTCGATTTCCATCCATAACAAAAGCCACATGTTTGGGAATAGGGCCTGCCGCCAGGACAGTGAGGAGGAGATTCTGCACTCTAGTGGCGACTTTATTCTGGAGCCACCTCAGGGCTTGACGAAAGAACATTTCTCGTACGTAGGCGTGGGAATTTCGATCGGTTTTATTTGTTCGCATGATTGACGCGCTTTGACCCCATCTGGTAGTACTAAGCACCTTTCTACGCTTTGACGAGGACAACAATTATTCCTATAAGTACCACTTGAGTGCCACCATCATACTTTCTTGTTCTTCAATTCTCTTTCACGCCTTCCACAATATCCAATGGTGCTCAGCAAACGAAAACGAGACGGCGAATTCATTGCATGGACCCCTCCAGGGCAAGCGCCTGCCGCCAGCCCCTCGACAGATTTGCCACCAGCGAAGAAATCGCGTACGAAATCCGCCGGAAAATCCACTGCTCCAAACGCCTCCGGATCGTCTTCGAAGACGGCTCACGTCTCGGCCTCATCTTCAGTGAAATCTGCCACACAGACAGTGTCTTATGTCCCGCCCAGGGCAGAGGTTTCACCAAAGGCCACCTATCCTGGTCCATACAATTCAGCGCAAGATTCCCCGCAACCTGGACCTTCACAGCTGCCCAAACCGTCGAGATCGCGTAAGAAGGCAGATGCAGACCAGCCGCCGCCTGAAAAACGCGGTGCTATATTCAAGAAGTCGTGTCCCAAGAACATTCTCGATCGGGTCGAGCGGGTGATGTCGCAAAGGTCCGTCCATTGAATTCTCTGATCATCCGTTCTGTTGAAAAAACTCCAAACAGATTCTTTATGATTGATAGGCAGAGGACGCCGGGAGAGTTAAAGGAAGTATTCAGTGTTCTTGGTTCGACGGGTAATGTGAGTTTTTTGAACACAACATTTGCCTACGTTGTATCTGACGTTCTATTTTTAGGTGTACACTGTAACGATTGATCACAAACCAAGCTGCAATTGTACGCTCTTTCTGTGGCATACTCAGTTCGGTTTATCATATATATTCTTCTAGGCCCGGACGCTCTCAAAGGAAATCATTGCAAACACATAGTTCGTTCGATCCTCCTAAAAAGTAAACTCAGCATACTAACGAATTATTCAGCTTTTCATTTTTCTCAAAGGTCTGTCAAACTATTGATCCGCGTATGATGTAATGCTCATTCTATGTTCGCCCCAGTCCTTCAAGTGACGCAGGGGTCGGGCGTCTGGTATCAGAAGTCAGTCCTTCTTCCCAGATAGTGTACCCGCGATGCTAATCGCCCTGCAGGGCACTTCTCACAAGCGAGCTAGAGACCATATTCGCCGAAGCTCCGTTAGCACCGAATTCGATCGCTCATCCCCGAATCCTCGAGGCTCATGCGAAAGCGACCGGAAAGGCGACCACGGGCGCCCAAGCCCCCACCAAGAAACGCATTCCAGGACCTGATGACGACTGCCCCATCTGTTATGACACCATGCACGGTAATAACGAGAACCAGCTCGTTTTCTGCGAAGATTGTGGGAACGCCTTGCATCAAGTGTGTTTCCAAGAATGTAAGCGCTACAAGTCATTTTTAACTTCATTTGCCTGACGCGAAACAGGGAGAACGAGTGCTACCAGGAGTGGCAAGGAACTCACGTGTGTCTGGTGTCGTGCTCCATGGGTTTCTGCCACCGCCCTGGGCGCTACGGCTGCGAGCGCTCAAAGAACAAGTGAGGGCTACCTCAACCTTAGCTCCGTGTCGGGTCTTAGTCCAGCCCGCGACACGACTACATGTGCGTTGCGCTCGCAACCCTCTCTTCATATCCCCCCTGATCGCATTTCACCCTCAGATTATCAGGGACCCAGGAGAGGACAGCGTTACTATGGCTATCAAGACTATCTCGATTGAACCCTAACCTATGACCACCTTGTGTGTCCTTCGGCAATCATCACGAGCCATATATTCTTCTTCTCCTACTATCTTACGAGCCAAAACTATACTTTGTCAGAATTCTTTGCATATTGCGAGTCCTCATGATCTTGTCCTTCTATACTAGTTATTTATCTCTCAAATTTAGTGTCTCATGTCCCGTCTTAAATGCATGTTTCTCGCATGTTTTCAGCGTCCTTCGATGCTCAAGGGGTGTGGGGAAGAATGGTTGGGGTCACGGCTGCAACATAACCCCGTGGTTGTAGTAGGACCCTGACCCCTGCCTAAAGTTTATAAGATCAAGGGTCGAGGGCTGAGCGCTGGACGGACGCTCAGTACGCCTACGAATCTAGAGTGGGTCCAGCTTGCTACATGCCATGCATGTTTACTTCAATAAAATGCACGTATATTAAAAGGACATAGTAGGGATACATAGGGACATCAGGCGTAGAACATGCAGACAAAATCCAGCTGGAGGCCATCAGGCGTACAAGGTGCACATAGCAGCGTTACGAAGGGTCGTAAATATGATAAACAATAAAAGGCAGTACAATTGCCCGCTATACAAGGGAGGAAATGTCCAACTATCTTGAGGCAGAATCTGTCTCGAGATGAGTGTCCAAATATTGAAGAAGGAAGTGAGAGGGATCATTCGAGTCCCGCAGACTGAGCGTTGTAGAGCTGGGCATATTCGCTGTTCTCGGCGTTGATTAATTCGGCATGGGTACCCCTCTGGACGATCCTCCCGTTGGCCATGCAGCTGATAGCAGGATGAGTGCACTTCCATTGACCGGTAGTCGCGGCATGGACTCACAGTATAAGGTCAGCTTGCTTCGCCAGAGGCCGGAAATGATGTGCAACAATAATCGTGGTCTTGTCATTCTTCACTTTCAAGAACTCGTTATAAAGTTTACGCTCGGCGCTGGCGTCCATGGATGACGCAGGTTCGTCGACGACTAGAAGCCTGAAGTCAGTGTTAATCGCTCTGTAGAACATGCGTCCGCTGCGACCCGAAGTATCAGTAATTTGAAACGGAATAAGATGAAAAAGGGCTCACGCGATCACTCGTTGTTTCTGGCCCTCCGAAAGTGAAATGGCTTGACGGCTCTGGTTATGAAGCTGGAGAAAAGCTTGTGCCTCTGGACCGATCGCGCCCTGGTTGAAGCTCTGACTGACAATGGTAGGTGGGTCGACGATGGCGTCCCCATTGTTTCGCAGTAGATCCGAGCAACCTCCAGCTTCTGCGGCCCTCTTTAACTTGTGTGGATCAACCTGAACAGAAGGCAGGCCCATCCGAAGGTTCTCGCGGATGGAAAGAGGGTAGACCGTGTCGGACTGTGAAAGGAAGGTTGTCGCCCGGCGGAGCGCTTGAATATCATAGTTTCCGAGGGTATCGTCGTCAACGAGGATTTCGCCGGACGTAGGCTCAACCAAGCGTAGAAGGAGGTTAAGAAGCGAAGACTTCCCGCTTCCGTTGTTACCAACAATTAGCACGAGTTTTCCGGGCTCGATGTCGACGGAGATATTGTCGAGAGCAAGTACTGCTTGATTTTCGTAACGAAGGCTAACGTTACTGCAAGCAATAGGGTTCAAGGGGGACTATGTCATGCAAAATGGCGGTAGCTCACCGGAAAGACAATTTCATCCCCGAAGATGAGCTCTTATTAGTGGGATATGCCCTGGAACCCTGCTTCAAACCTCCGCTATGGTTGCCGTCCAAAACCTCGTATAGACGATCCGCTTCTCGCATCATGACCTTAAAAGGTCCAGCCTGAGAAGAGTGCTCTACTGCACGAGCGCTTTCACGAAGAAGTGACGTCGCATACTGGAAGAATAAGATAGTCGCGAGGGAAGATGCGGACAGGCCCAAAGGAAGCATGAAAGTGAATAAGCTCTGGATATTCTAGCATTAAAATGTTGTCTCGCTAAATGAGAATTCAAACGAACCAATGGACACTCTACCACGAAACTTTGAATGACTCCTACCCAGTAGAGCTTTGTGGTGTGGGGCCGCGTCGCCAAATGCCATGGAGTTTCAGGAACGACACCAAGTGCATCCGAGGTGCGGGTGTATTCTAAAAGCGGATGAGAACAGAGTACAACGATTGCCTTATGGACTCACCGTCGCTGATGTATTGTCCTACACCGTCCTTAACTATTGTTTTCCTGTACATCGGGTGATTACGGTTGTCGTAAATCATGGTGTGGAGGCTAAGTTGGCGATGATAGTCCGTGTTGTCAGTGAAGAACAAGAAACCTGTAGGACTGTCGTAAGGAGAGAATGAAACCCTGTGTGGCGTTACCATACCTTGAGTACCTATGACACCCTTCACAACGGCGAGGCTGAAGTATGTCAAGAGCAGGTACATGAGGACCTGTCCGCTACGACCGTCGCTTCGGCATATAAAGGCGAGTAGAACCAAGAGCTGCAGTGAAAGCGCTAGAATATCTCGCGCCCTGCTGAATAAGTTCTGAACGATGTCCAGTCCTCTCACGTCGTCATGGTTTGACCATCCGCTGTGGATAATAGCTTGCCGCGCATCTGGAGAACAGTCAGTGTTCGTCATGATTTTCCACAGTTAGGTATCGTACTTCGGAGATACTCGACGTCGAGATCAAGATTCGCTATGATGATTTGCATCAGCAGCGAGAGAGGTTATTGAGAAGTAGATCTCACCTTTAGCAAGACGTGGAAGGAAGTGAGCTTTGACATGTCCTGTGAGCTCTAGCGCCACGTTCTCCCTAAAGGGAAAGGTTAGAAAGAGTCGAAGCTAACGGCAAGGAAACCTACAAGCCACGCCGGATTATGGTGGTCCAAACTTCAACGACCAGCCAAGTAAGGATCAAGTATTTCAACTGGCTGAAACCATATTCGGAGAGATCTCTCGAGATGATCGCTTCTTGAATCTAGGTGGATATGAGCGGCGTTGTGAAGAGGACTGTTTCAGAATGGGCTCACGACGTCCAGGGTCAAGTAGCACAGTGACAGAGAAATCGCTGGAGCAACGGCAATCCACAAAGAACACAATGTGTAGGAAGCAAAGGTGCCGGGGGATATGCTGCACACCTCACAGACGAAGCGCCACATGGACTGAAAATACGCCCCATAAGCCGACAGCTCCTCCTGAGAGGGCGGCGTGAATGAGGTCAGCGGCCAGGACGAGCGGGAGTCATAGACGATGCTGAAAATTCCTTGAGACACTCGGCGAATAGCAGGGTGAGTCTCCATGCCGGGAGCGATGTTTAGGAGTGCTTTAGGCAAGACAGAGTCTTGCGCCATTCGAAATGCGAAATTTAAGATGATCAAAGCTCAGGTGAGATGGTGGTGATAGAGTGTGAGTGCAGAAACTCCGAAGGACTTGTGCCTTTATATATGGGCGGAGTCGTGAATCACAAAAAGGCTGTACGGGAAGTGGAGAGGCCGTTGCCTATTATGTCCTGCCGCATTCTGGCGCCCGCAGAAAAATACATTGACAAACGTCCCGAACAGTCGATGTCCCCGAAAGGCCTAAGTGACAAGATACATTGTGGTCGTGAAACTCCGCAGATACTAGTAAAGGGATCCGCATCGTCGCTGATGCCTCACTTTTCTGCCTCAAGGTTATTGTCTGCTTCGGAAAAACAAAAACGATCGGGGGGCGAGGATGTCGTGAGGGGTGAGGACGCCACACAGAAGCTCTGCTCGAGAGGTTCTGGGGAGCAATGTAAACCGCAGAAAAGGGCACACAAGAGTGCGTTGCGAACACCTGCACAATCGGGTTTCAGGCAAACAATAAATGCCGGGGATTTCGATCTGGCAACACGAGGCTGTGAAGCTGAGGCTCAATAGACTGGGCTTGAAGCTTGAAGTTCTAATGGGGCTTGCTCCTTTGTATGCCGAGTCGTTTGTTCCTCCTAGAAACGGTCGAATTTGGTACCATATCAGGCACTGCTACTTGCAATTGGATCCTTGGCGGCGTCCCTTGTCCTACTTAGGATGTGTGATAAGAATTGACAGATTCCCGGGGACAGATAACACCTGAATATTCGGCAGCGCCTCATCAAAGCGCGATTTGGACTTATCGGGGGGGATGGCGTCCAGGGACCTGCAGAAGGCCAGTCAGAATGGCGTGGCTTGTTTTTGGTCACCACGTGGATCCATCATATATTCTGAACCCCGCCTCCGACACCAACTCAGAAATTGCAGTTTTCTTTGACATCGAGCGCTCAACGACACGATCTCCCTGGAATGCCTTGTGTGCCTGTTCCGAATCGATATTTTTCACGGAGCGTGATTGTGTTCGTTATTATTTTCCGTTTGGCGCCTATGGGAAGAATATCAAGATTCAAGGACGGGCTATTTTGCGTCTTTTTATCTTCTTCTTTCATATCTCCAGATAACGATATTCAACGCCAGGTATTGACGTTTCAAGGTCTCAATAAATCCTGGCGACTTACAAGGCTGTTTTAGGCTACGCCACACAAAGTTTTATCAAAAAGAAACTGCAGTCGAAGGTTGGTCTGCGGGTAAGTACTTGACCGGATATATCATTGTACAATACATCGCTGTAAAATACGAATATCCTATCATTCACACGACCAAGGAAGCATATTTTCGGACTAGGTCGCCCAAGGTCGGCGTCTGGTGGTGTCTGACCCCAGGAGCAATCGTGGGAGTTAGTAGCCGACGTTTGGCCGTATTTGGAACTAACGCCCAAGCCACGATACGGTTGACCATGAAGCCCTCCATCTCTTCCACTTCTCAAATCTCCTCCTCCAGCTCTATCTCAGCAGACCGAAGGTCGTCTAATACTTCACAAGCACGAAATCCCGTGTCAGTGCGGCTTTACAAGGTTCTAGGCAGTAATTTTGAGGACGACGCGACGAAAGAGGCCTTGCAAACGCTCTCAGATCTATACGTTTCGTCAAAACCATCCAATACTAATGAACAGACAAATATACCTTTTCTTGACGATGTGGAGGATGATGAAGCCGAACAGGAGAAGCCGAAGAACGCCTCTGTTGCCGTTGCTTTAACAGAGACTATTCCAGGGGAATCGGCGGCGCGTGCTCGGAGAAACCTACGAAGGGATATGGAAATCAAGCTCACACAAGGAAGTGAGAAATTTCTAAAGGCGTTTGGGGAGGTGGATCAAGTGTGTGTGTTTGTTGCACATAGCTTTTGCTATATCTGCTGATGGCGGCATAGAAATTGGACGAATTGCAGAAACATGTTAACGCTATGCGGCTGAGCTGTGATGATGCAGAGCAACAGCTACAACTGACTACTGATGCGAGCAAGACCTTGCTGGAACGTGCGGGTAGCCTTAGGGAAGAAAGGTCCGTTCAACCACATATCTATCCAATTCAAAGCTGAAACGTGCAATAGGCAAGAGGTGGAAAACAAGAAATCAATCGTTACAGCATTCCTCGCAAGGTTTACTCTGACCGAGGAAGAGGTCGATATCATTACTTCCCGAGACGAACCAGTCGGCCAACGCTTCTTCGAAACCATGGACAAAACGGAGAGAATTAGAGACGATTGCAGGATTCTTATGTCTGGGGAAGATGGTCCAACCAAGGCTGGGTAAGTCTGAGTTATATATCTGTTACGCACCCTGTCCCCTAACAAACTCCTTAGTCTTGACATAATGGCTTCCACCTCCTCAAATCTAGAGCAAGGCTACGAAAAGATATTCCGCTGGTGTTCCCATGAATTTCGGCAGATAGGGCGGGACCTCCATCTAGAAGTCACTGCTACGATGCGAGAAGCGGTTAGGTGGCTAAGGAAGCGTCCTGAACTATTAACGTAGGTCATTCTCTCAGCAGCTAACCTCTTTGCTCATATTCCATCGTTATCAGCGAAGCCTTGACATTCCTCTCACAAACTCGCCAGGCGACATTACTATCATCATTCATCACTGCGTTGACTCGGGGAGGTCCCTCAGGCCTGCCCCGTCCGATCGAGCTTCATGCCCACGATCCGCTTCGATACGTCGGAGATATGCTCGCATGGGTACATCAAGCCATGGCTGCGGAGCGCGAGCTCCTGGAGGCGCTCTTTGGGATGGCAAATGATGGAAGAATGGTAGGCAGCGTACGGGATTTCCAGAGACAGACCGAGGAAGAGGAATGGATCAGAGAGCTGATGGATCTGTGTGTTGGAAAACTGTGTGTGCCACTGAAGGTATTATTTACATCGACTTTTAGAGTCGTCGCTAATTTCTTTTTACTAGGCACGAGTACAACAAACTATACGCTCTCAGGAGAGTAGTATCGTCTCGTATAAAATTGCAAACCTACTCCAATTTTACATGTTGACTATGCAACGAACGATCGGGGACGATGCTCTGCTTTCGACAACCCTTCTCGAGTAGGTTTCTCTCTCTTGCTTTTTTCGCCAACTCTGAGCGGTCTATAGAATTACCGACGTTGCTTATAACGTATTCTACGAGTCTATATCAGCTCAAGGTCGGGCTCTGTTGCGTTTTCAAGTTGTGAGATACTGTTATCACTGTCTCCTGGCCACCACTCATAATCACCACAGGACGTCAATGACCTTTCGCTGACTCCGCCTCTGGCGATTCTGGATCACGTTCAAATATTGCGGGAGATCATGACTGTCTACCAGTCATCTTTCCTTGGGGAGGAAGGTGAAAGCGAACAAGTCGCCGGGTTCCAGAAGATTTTAGACATCGTGGTCGATCCAGCGATCGAATTGTCCACTAGCGCCAACGAGGAGAAACTACGACTAAGACCAAGATGGGATCAACCTGTCTATGCTCTGAACTGTCTTAGCTACATCGAGGTCTGTCACATACATCATCCTCTCATTACATGCTCCTTAAATGAGCACAGAGTGTTCTGGAGCCGTTTTCGTTCACGCATGAGAAACAAGAGACTATTCAGGCAGTGATAGAAGAGCGGGTTTCGATGCTCATCGAAGATCATGTGGGTAGTTCCGAGCAGTGATAGTCCGCTCGACATGCTTATAATCCAACAGTATGCGAACATTATGGTGGACGCAGGCATTCATCAGGCTGCCGAAACATGTGCAAACCGCCAAACAGATGTAAGCCTTTCGTTCAATCTTCAATTCTTCGCCTAACCTTCCCTCTTCTCTCAGGAGCCACTTTCCCATGTCCCTTCGATGCAACCCGCCGAGCTTCAGGTTGCTCTACGCAACTTTTCCCTGTGGCTATCAAGCCTGGACGTCGTTCAATCACCACGCCTTTCTCACCTCGCAGTGCAACGTCTGCAAACCGAGATTCACCAAGCTGCTTTAGAGCGGATGGCGCGTGCATATCTCACGATATGCGAGGAGGTCAAGAAGCCGGAGAATAAGTATGAGGCTGCGTCGACGCTGCTGGGCAGTGAGAGACCGTTTGGCCAGATCCATTTGCTCCGACAGATATTTGGGCTTGATGAGGATGGCGAAACGAAGGAATAGGATATTGTTGTGGTGTTCGCTATTGTCAGGACTCACCTTCGAATGCTAGAAGTGTTTCCCTTTTGGATATTCGATTCGTCGAGAAGGACAGTGGTTGACGTCATGTTCAAAGGAGCGCCCACCGCAAATGTCGCCACACAAGATAAGGATGGGCGCTTATCCGGATCTATATGCCAGCTTAGGTAGTGCCAACAACAACGTGCCCTTAATCTCTCGTCGGTGCTTCGAATACAAGAATGACTGTGACAACCACTTGGATAGCATATTGTTTCTTGTAAGTTTCCCATAGTGATCCAGGTGCCCGCATCATTGACCGAAAACAAAAGATCTTACAGGCATATCCAAGTCTTTTGGTCTATTAATGTTTTTTTTTGTAGGTCAGTTTGCGACAGATATCGGCGTTCTTGTACTTGGGCACACCGTTTCGGGAAGACGCTGATGTGTTGGTAATTATAGATAGAAACGCTTTAAATCACAGAGGCCGCGTAACCCAATCAGTCTCAACCACAACGTCGTTCATCTCGAACTCATAATGGCGAGCAGAAAACAACATCGACGAGACGGAATCACAAGAACTGGGCCCCCATCCTCATCTGGAGTCAATATGGACCTCGTTAATCCGATGTCATCCAGTGGCGGTATGGCATTGCCCCAAGCCTCTCAGCAAGACCCTCCAAGGAAACGACGTAACAAATCAAAGAATCATTCAGAGGCAAGGCTTTCCATCTACTTACTTGTCGACGTGACTATTTACATTTCCTTGATATCTTTGACATTTTAGGGACGTCCATCAGAGCCGATGCAAGATGGTCATCGCCGTGCCGCTCAACGAGAACCATATGTGCCACAGCCTGTCCCGGATTCGGTCGCTCTTGAAACGCGTTTAGACCCTTCGAAGCGGGTGGGACGACATGAACAGGACACTAAGGTCGCCCGACACGAGCCAAAACGCTCATCAGGTAAGGATCCTGTAGCCCGTATGCGCGGGACGACCCCAGGCATACATTACACGGGATCAGCAATTCCACAAGCAACTCGCAGACACCGAGATTTCTCCATATTTGTGAGTTCAATCGCTGTTTCTGCGCACTCGCAGATTTACACATCAACCATACAGCAATCAGCGCCAATGCCTTATGTAGCACATCAAGAAGAAACTCTTCCGAGACGGGAACGCCAAAGAGCGCGGGATATCAGGCTTGAATTTCCTGGGATATCCGTTGATCCAATCCAGTCTAATAGGGCTACCTGGGCTAGCTCCAATGCTGCTACTGGCCATCTGTATCCTCCGCCCCAGAATTCTCACACGTCTAGACCACGAGAGCAGACCCGCCCTTACGCACCCAAAAGCCAGGCAGGATATTCTTTGAATAGTCCGCAAGCTCCTAAACAATACTATGAAGCTGTGGATCCATTTACCAGGCGACCACCTGCGGTCTGGAACCGTGTCTCCAACACAAAGGGCTCTGGCCCCTCTCAACGCCAACGCCAACAGGTCAGGCGAGCAATGCCTTGGTGGAAAGTTCTGGGTCACAAGATACAATCTCTGCGTCCTCGATTCCCCGCATTTTTCAGGATCAAACGCCGATCGCAGGTCGTAGGGAGTCGCACCACTTCAAGCTCAAAGCTTCAGCGAAAATCTAGAGTGAAAAGGCCTCGGACGAAAGGCGATCCCTCTAGCGAACCCCTTATTTCTACCGCTCAGAAAAAAGGCAATTTTCCCAGTGAACCCCTTAATCCTACCGCTGCGAAGGCTCGGATGAAAGGCGATTCCTCTGGCGCACCCGTTATCCTTCCCACTGCTGCAGGTCCTAGCGTTCCAAAAGCCGGGTCTCGTTTAGGCAAACAAAAATCTGTTCACGAGCGACCGATGTCATGGTTTAAACGGGTACGTATTATAATTGTTCTGCTTCGCCAGTTTCTCACCAGTTTCACCTACTGATAGACTGCATCCGGGAGTAAATTTATTGAGATTATGGACGATTAAGGGAGAAGTTTTTCAGACAGGCCTTGTTCTCCCATCGTTATTTATTGTGCTTGCTGTTCAAAGGTTCCCAATGTCGTCGCGTTACTATTATTGTTATGCAGATACGTAGGTTGTGTTCCTTGCAACAATGGAAACCGAAAAGCCAGAAATATGGGATTTGCAATGCCCATGTCTACTGAGTGGGGAGGGCGACGAGCCCCACACCTGGGAGAATAGAGTCGCCAGGAACAATAAGATGACTCGAGAACTGGCTGCTGCTGAATACTATGATTCTCGATCTCGGCAATTAAAATTTTGGGCTTGATGAGGATGGCGAAACGAAGGAATAGGATATCGTTTGGGGTGTTCGCTATTGTCAAGACTCAAATTCGAATGCTAGAAGTGTTTGCTCTTTGAACATCTAGTCACGGTTCCCTGAAAGCTCAAGGGCGCCCACTGCAGTTCAAGGGTTCCCCAATGTCGTCGCATCGATATCTTGTATTGTTATAAGCACATTTGAACAATTCCAGCGATTATTATGCAAATATTTAGGTTGTTTCCAGCAACAATGGAATCCATAAAGACAACATTATGAAGAAATGGGGAGTAGCATAGTACAAGCCGATACATACAAGTGATCTGTTGTTAAAGTCCTGCCATCACCCATCAACGACTCATCTGGCTGTGTTGTGTTATATATATATCAGGTGAAGATGAGTGGCTTCGTCCATTTCGGATCGACCATACTTGGCTCTCACGATCACTGCGCGGCGCAAGGTTCACGGAGCCTCCAAATGTCGACACACAACCCAAATTCTGCACAGAGCATCACCTACGAAAGATATAGCTTGTCAATGCAACCGGATTCGGAGTTTTACCGCCTTCCTAACGATGATGGCGTCATGGTGGCAATTCAGCGTCTTTCAGATGATCAAGAACGCCATTCAATAGCTTCAAGTCGGCCCGTGACTACCCCAAGGCCTATCCGACGAGAGAGAGATCGGCATCCCGACGGCGAGAACGAACGTACTATCTCTGATATCGGGGTGATGGATAGTATAGGACGTGGACGCCACACTATAGAGCATATTCGGGAAGCTCCTCATCAACGACCACGCAACCCTCGACAGTCATCACCGAAGCCGTTACAAAGTACGACAATTAGCACGAAAATTCCGCAGAATGGAACAAGGACGCGGACTTTCGTCCAACCAGAAAAAGCAAGGAACGACTCCCAACATTATCATCCGGCTGTACCAGTATCATACGCCACCGGGCATACAACCAAACGGAAAGAGAATTTTCAAGCCTCCCGAGTAAATCGCACAGATAATCCATCGATCGGCTCCGACGACCCTCAGGCTAGCAACCTTCCAGATATTCCTTCAATTCGTTCTTCATGGGTGTCTGAATTAGGCCAAGACAGGCTCATCCGTTCCGAGGTTACAACTGTTCCACCACCCAGGCCACTGACACCGACACCGTATCCTCGATCACCACTGGCAGGACCTATAATGTGGCCATCTTCCCAGAGCTCATCTCGTAGAACACTGCGTAGAACCCCTACAACAACATTGCCTGCTAGAGAGCGATACCAGTCGGGAGCCACAGATCGCGGGTCAATGGGTATTTCAGCAGACGGATCGAAGGAGAGTTCATCAACAATCCGGGAGGAAAGTGTTGGTATAAACTCAGCCAGGTCATCGGCTCGCATAACGAATATGCGTCGTTCCACACTTGGATCTAGGGTGAAAGGAGGTACACACAACACCGCATCTATGGAGCAACCCGCTAGCACGAGCAGCGATTCGGCTCTGTCGGTGTCAATGTACACTGATGGGGACTGGAGCTACGTCGAGGGAAATTCCATCGGAGACATGGCATAGATATGGTGATTGAAGTAGTAATGCAAGCAGGTCGTTAGATCTCCAAGTCCCTATGTTCTTCGACCTGCAGCACATAATATTAATGTAGCGTCAGCATGCGTTTCGGTTACGATGATTTGAACCAGCTCCTTACCTAGATCGTGGCTCGTGCGATTTATGTTGCGAGTGACAAGTCGACCGTGACCTACCGACGGCCGCCGCCGCCCGCCTTGTCGTAAGCGCGGTCAGGTGACCTATCCTGATGGCGGGGATACTCGGTCCGCCATCATTTCTCCTGCTGAGCAGTGAGAATATCTAGCCGAATAGTGACGTGAAGCTGACAATTAGAAGTACGGTCCTCATTGCGGCCACAGTGGCGAGTGGATACTCGATGAAACCGCCCCCTCAGCATCCAGCTCTTACCATGCATCCTCCAAACAATTTCAAGCAACGCATTCGTCTCCCTGCCTTGTTGGCCACCTTGCTCTTGTTCTATAGGCTGTTCTTAAGTGATCTACCGAGCTCATACAAGGTAGACCAAGTCCTTGCGCAGTGCGAGTCTATTACCACTCCCGCAGGCCCTCTTGCCTCGTACAATACAAGGAACAGAGTCGAGCGGGGCTCGGACCGTCATGTAGTTGGAACCGTGCCTACGTTCATTCAAAACGCAAGGATATGGACTGGTGCGAACAACGGAACAGAGGTCATTTCTGGGGATATCTTGTTGGATAAAGGCTTGATTGTAGCTCTGGGCCATATTTCTCGCGACACTTTGGTGAAGGTTAAAGGCACCAACAAGGCGATTGAGATTGTCGATGCGCAAGGCAAATGGATCACCCCTGGCTTGGTTGACCTGCATTCGCACATCGGGCTTTCAAGTGCCCCGTACCTTAGCGGTAGGTGCAAAGGGATATGATTTCACGAGTACCCATCTCAGTTGATGTAAACAGGTGCAGCGGATACCAACTCGCATAAAGCACCCATACTGCCATGGCTTCGCAGCATTGATGCCCTAAACACCCACGACGCTTCGTACGAGCTTGCTATTTCAGGAGGAGTAACTACTGCGCAAATACTTCCCGGTAGTGCAAACAACATTGGTAAGCTGCTGCTTGCTTTTAGTTACCTAAACGCTCAACAATGGCGACATAAAAGGTGGACAGTCGTTCCTCATCAAGCTACGTCCGACAAAGGAACGCTCCGCTATCTCAAAGGTCCTTGAACCTCCGCACACGCTCATCCAGAACCAAACCTCCGATCACCTCCATTGGCGGCATATGAAGTAAACTTTTCATTTTACAGCGATATCCGCCGAGCTGACGTGATTTCTCACAGACACGCATGCGGTAATTAGCTCAGTTCCGCCCCAAGGTCCCGATATATTGCTCAGCACTTACATCACAGGCGAGAATCCCTCAGGAGTCTACCACCAAACGCGCATGGACTCCGCTTGGTACTTCCGACAGGCCTACGACTCTGCACGCAAGGTAAAAGAAGCACAAGACGCGTTTTGCACACGTATACGAAAGGCTCGGCGGCACAGCTGGTGGCCTTGGTCGTTGCGTAAGCATATTGCCTCTGAAGGTGGATTCCCAGAGAATCTGCAGTGGGAATCGTTGGTGGATGTGTTGAGAGGGCGCGTCAAGGTATGCGGGTTTGATTGGAGAGGTCAGGAGGCTGACATGAGTTTTAATGGTAGCTCTCCATCCATTGTTATGAGGTATGTACCTGAGGCCTGGACAGTCGAGTTCCTCATCTAACAATATTCAAGGCGGTGGACTTGGACGCCATCATTCGAGTATGTCCCTGATTTCGTCAGTTTCTCCTTTAGAAATAACATTTTTATCCTCACAGCTTTCCAACGAATTCAAATTCCCAATAGCCTCTCTCCATCACGCAGGCGAGACTTACCTCGTCCCGGGCCTCCTCAAGAAAGCATGGGTGTGTATGTCTTTCTATGTTGATATCCAATCCCTTACACTCTCCTAGGGCGGTGTTCCTTCAATCGCACTGTTTGCTAGCAACGCGAGGTATGATTTCACGTCTACTCATAAACTCGGCTTCACTAAGTCATACTCAGGAAAAAGCGCGAGGCCTACCGGAATTCCGAATTCGCACCCAAGGTCCTGGCAGACGAGGGAATTCCCGTCGTCATGAAGGTGAGGCACATCTAACCTCATATTTCGATCTCATCCACTTATTTCCGTCTCCAGTCAGACCACCCCGTTCTCAACAGCCGCTACCTCCTCTATGAGGCACAGCAAGCACACCATTATGGCCTCGACGCGAACTTGGCACTCGCTTCAGTGACATCTACCCCCGCAAATGCAGCAGGAGTCGGCCACCGTGTAGGAACCATCTCTGTCGGCTACGATGCTGGTGAGTGTAAACTGTTCGCTCCAACCCATGGCTGATCCTGACGTTGTAATAAACAGATATAGCGATATGGGACTCCCACCCCCTCAGGCTCGGCGCCACTCCCGTGCAGGTGTATATTGATGGTATAGCCCAGATCGCAGAGCCGCATGCGCTGGTCAAGCCTGAGACGCTACAACATGCGCCTGCGACACCAGATTGGGATGCAGAGGCCAGAAGAACTGTGAAATTTGAGGGGCTTCCGCTGCTGCGGGGACGGAAAGTTCGCTGGGGCGGCTGGGCCGATGATGATGGTGCGAAGGCTCAACGCACCGGGATAAAGTTCATCGGGGTGAAAAGTGTGTGGATGAGGGATGAAGAGGGGCATGTGCATGCCATGTTTGATGAGGAAGAAGACGTGAGAAGCGGTGGGCATGCTGTTGTTGTGCGCGACGGGACGGTCGTGTTCTGTTCCAAAGACAATCTGGATGTGTGCGGTGATGATTGTGTGCAAGAGGTCGTTGATCTTCAGGGCGGATCGCTTGCCCCAGGGCTGACGACGTTCGGGTCGCCGATTGGGTTGGTGGAGATACGGTTGGAGCCGTCCACGACGGATGGGGTGGTTAAGGACCCGCTTACTGGCAGTGTACCAGGAATTGTCGGAGGTAGTGACGCGGTGATACGTGCTGTGGATGGGTTGCAGTTCGAGGGTCGTAACACTTTGCAAGTCGCTCGTATATTTCCAGTCTGTCCGCGTTTGACAGTTCTTTCATGTAGGTTGGCATATCGTGCTGGTGTTACCCGAGCCGTTACTGCCCCCGTAGCGGACGGGTTCCTCGCTGGGCTTTCCACAACCATCGACACAGGTGGCTCGAGTGCGGTGGAGAAAGGCGCCATTATACAGGAAGAGACTGCGCTGCATATTTCTGTGAGCCTGAGCCTGGGCGTCAGTGTCAGCACCCAGGTTGCTACGCTGCGCAGGCTCCTTCATGAATCGACTTCAAAAGCATGGGAGCGTGTAAGGACGGTACGTTATGAGACGTGTGAGACATGTACATATGCTCATGAAAGGTTATCACTCTCGCAGGGCGCGATACCACTGGTTGTTAACGTTGACAGCGCCGACCTTATGGCCACGCTTCTCAACCTCAAGTCAGAGTACGAAAGCTCAAGTGGCAATAGCATCCGTATGACTTTCGCTGGAGCCTCTGAGGCGCATCTTCTCGCCGAAGAAATTGGAGAGGCCGGGGTGAGCGTTATTTTAACCTCACCTAGGCCTTATCCCAGCTATTGGGAGAAACGGAGATTGTGAGCTATCAAAATAATTTGAGAAACATATGACTGAACTCTATGATAGTCTTCCTGGTCCCCCGCTTTCACGCGACAGTACGCTCACGGCTTTGCTCGCCAAGAACGTTCATGTGGCCATTGGCGTTATGGACGAGTTCAATGCCCACAATGCACGGTTTGACATTGCCTGGGCAAGTGTTCCGTCTCTTTCCAGTGTTGTGGGATTCGCGTACTGAATTGTTCCCGTCTTCCTTCTGTGCAGGCTGCACTGGAGTCAAATGGCACGATCAGCAAGGTTCAAGCGATACAGCTCGCGACTACCCACCTGGATCGCGCACTTGGAGTAAAGTTTGTTCCGGATATTGTTGCATACCGCGGAGGAAGTATTTTCGATTTCGAGAGTAAGGTTGTTGGTGTCATTTCTGTACAGCGAGGGACGATTGAAATATTTTGATGTGTAAAATAACGAGGTGTAGTTTTGTACATCTGTAATTCGATTTGTTGTGCTCAGAACGTTCTCTAAGATGGCGGGCAAGCACAATCTCCCACTCCTTATCCCTTTGTGAGTTCTTTATGTCGTGTTATGAATGGTCTATTGCTCGCACTGCGTGAAAGAACGATGAGATTGTTTAAAATTTCGGCAAGCAGCTATCGAGGTTAGCCATTGCTACTTGTATATCCCTTGCCTCCAGATACTTAGATGTACTTAAGGATCTGTGCGTGTTGGTTCTTCATTTAATAGCGGAAAATTAAACGTCTGCGACTTTCAAGTTCAGGAAAGCGCAGTAGGTAGCGAGATTCACCTCAACAGGCCGGTCACGACAATAGAACTGCCCCATCACTCATGCTCTCAAGTTGGCTATTGAGGGCTGGGTTTCGTATCATGGAGAAGGCGCTGAAGTTCTACGACTTCAAGATCGGAAGAAAGAGCTTAGAGCATCGGTAAAAGATGAACGTGAAAGCACTAGATCTGTGGTTTTGAATGAATTAACGAGCGACGGGCGCCTTCTGATAATTTGTTGATGGTTAGACAGCGGCTCTGTGTGCAGTTTTCGTGTATACATATTGGATGCTGTGAAAACAAGGCCTGATCAACTGCAGATGGACACCAAAATTGTATCAAATTAAGGATTGGAACGGTATAAAGTATAGTGAATTAAGGATGAGAATGGTATAAAGTGCACCGGCTCAAGAAACAGTCCATCTATCGTTCACGAACATCTACTCTACATTGACCGTGTGGTGGTAGCTTGCATTCGATTGGAATTCAACATCCCTGTTTAACCTAGAATCAGCATCCAGTGGAAAATAGCCCGAAGGTAGAATAGTACATACGGAGACTCGACACTTGGCCTCCACCCCTGCACTTTCTCTTTACTAGCCTCCTTTGTGCGCAACTCTGCTGCCTCCTCTTGCCTCTCTCTCTCTGCTGCAATTGATTCGGGTGTTCTCCCCTTGACCAACATGGAGAGCGCATGGACATCGTCCATTGCAGAAAGCATTCCTTCCGAGATATTCGACCTGTGTCCTCTTCCATACCGCCGGGTATCAGGGATGTAGTCGGGGTCGTCTTCAAGGTCATCGGGTTCTGGGGTGTTATAGCCATCATTTGAGGTTGGGGAGGGTGTTGGTATAGGTATCGATTTGTATTGTTCATCGAAGCGGCACTTCATTACTTCCTTGATGCCCTGTCCAGTGCCCCAGCGTCGGTAGGAAGCGACACCATACATATAGTCCAGGAGGATAGTAGATGGCGGTGGTATGCCCGTACCCGGGGGATTGGTACGTGCATCCCATTGCGGAAGCGGTATACGGGAGGTATTGTCTGGTTTGAGATGATGTAACGTCAGACGACTGGGTGGCATGGGAATGATGGGATCCACCATAGGGATGTCGGCAGTGTCCAAAGCAAAGTTCGGAGTCTAGAGATCACTGAATTCAGAATTTATCAGAATTTATCTCCTCTTCACATACCGCTAGGAAAGCGCAGTGCCCAAGCCCAAAAAACGAATGTAAATTTTTGCTTAATAATAGCGCATTTTCGATTGAGTTGATGTCTAGATCCCCAGGGTCTAGAGTGGGGGGGTATGAATTACGGCGGTCTTCAAGGACAACACTGATGTACTAGGAGGGGTTTATCAAGACAGTGAGATATAACAATGGCAATGGATACATACCTCATTGCCTTTGCTCTTGGAGAGTAGATGGGCTGCATCACATGAGCTGCTCTCGGTACCGGTGAAGACGCAGAGAGGGCCATCACGTTCTATCACACTCGCGCGGAAGGCTGAACTGCGCATGGTTCGGCCGGTGGACGTAATCTTGTCATTCAATCCGTTATGGTCAATGATGCGAAGCTCCCCTATAGGCGTATACCAGTCACGAACATTAGCGAGGGGCGACAAATATGACATTTGTAAATGTTACCCTGTGGAGCATAATAATACTTTGTGGCAAGTGGATCTGTAAGAGAGGTGTTGTAATTGACAGGTGGGCCATTGGGCGTCGCAGAGAGCCCTCCACGAACTCCACAGATAGCGAATGCTACAAAACGAAGCCACTTGAGAGGGCGGATGGTGAGCCTCTCGATGTCGGCGAAGGGGATAGAGAGCGCGAGAATCTGTTGGTTTTCGATCTCCAAGTAAACCTCCACCATAGTTGGCGGCGGGAGGAATATTAGGGTTATAAGCAAACATTGGCTGACTAATAGCTGCACAGCCACTTCTTGTCTAACTTTTCCATTAATAATTAGTATGAGCAGTTACATAAGAGCATACCGCACGTTCCGCATTGCGCCTCACCTGAGACGACGATATAGCTCATTCGTATCAGCGCCGTCGCCCCGTTCCCTGCAAGTTTTCATTCTCTCGAGATCGGCGTGCCGTCACATGCATACATTCAGATATGAACCTTAGGTCCAAGCCAGCCTCGCGAGATGATGTTTTATCTCGAAGGAGGACTAGCTCATGAGCCTGAAATGGTGTCCTCTCCCTGTGCACGATGATGTTTGTCGTCTTGTGATGATGCGGAACTTGGAAGGTTTGCTGACCCGCCTCTCTCGTCCCTAGCATACGAACCGACGCGGCCACGGAAGCTTGGCTTCGGTTGGTATTTTCGAGGATGGGTTGTGGTCGCTTGAGGCCAGCAGATTATGAACTAGTCTTGTTTTCTTGATCGCCATTTTGGCTGACGGGTCGATTCGGGCATTTCGGCGTATAACATAAGCTTAGTAGA
>JABCKH010007734.1:0-37754 GCA_018851285.1 Lyophyllum semitale | reverse complement strand
AGAAAAGCATGGGAATTCGTTGCTCCAGTCAGGGTCGAGAGTTCGATTAGGGCCTTTGATTGTTGGATCGGCATCACGCCAAATGCCCCACGCATATTTTAAATTTACATCATATATGAGAACTCATAAGCGTGGCTTACCAGGTATGTCCCCTTGACCGTCGACACCCGATTTTTCTCCATGTCAGGGGGTTCGCCGTCCACAACCTCAGACCTGCTGGCTCAGCGTTCCTACTTCGAAGGAACTATCGTCGCTACCTTGGCCTATGGTAAGCCTGCTCCTTTCTCGCTTCTTCCTTTGGCACTCACGTTTCCGCGTGGATGCACAGGCGCCCTCCTTATGCTCTACATTCAACTGACGCAGGTTCTGCTGTCAAGACCGAAACGAGGGAATATGTACTTCGCCATTGTCGCTTACTCCACTGTGCTCTTTTGCCTTGCCACGATTGCAATCGGTGGCATGATAAGGTACACAGAAATTTCCTACATTGACAATCGCAATTTCGAGGGAGGACCACATGCGTATTACACGAGTCATTTGACAAACAAAATCCATGTCATGGGTCAAACATGGTACGCAGCCGACCTTCTCTGACGCTTTCCGCCTTCTCACTTGCTCACTCAGCACGACATTGGTGCCATGGATGTGCGATGTTTTGATGGTTTGCTGCCGTTTACCTTGTCGTGCGTATATGATCCTAACGGCGGTATTCAGTTATATCGGGTATATGTGGTCTGGGACTCGAATCGGTCAATTGTCGTTTTCCCTGCATTGTTGTACATGGCAAGAGTCGGTGAGTGTTGTCTCTCTCTTGAGAAATATCACTTATCTTCCAACACAAGCAATGTCCGTCCCGCTCCTTATATCACAAACAAAACCTGCGGATACCTGGTGGGCTACCAGGACACACCTCTACTCGGTCACGTTCTATGCTCTCTGTGTGTCCCTCAACATTTTCGTCTCCATCGCTATTTCGCTGCGGATTTATCTGATGCGGCGAAAGGTGGAGACGGTCATGGGCAAGCTCCATGCATCCTACTACGCAGGTTATATAACAATGATCGTCGAATCGGGCGCTTTTTTCACATTATGGGGTTTGACTTATATCATCCTCATGTCGCGCAACAATTCTTCTCAAAATACGTTCCTCCTACCGTATACCCAAGTTCTCGTTCGTAACCCTCTCCGTCATGCTACGATTCTACACGCTGACCTTATTCTGCTGCCAGGGTATCACGCGGATGTTAATCGTGCTCCGCATGTCGCAGGACAGGGCGTGGTCCAAGGAGCTAATGGCCGCGATCACTGGAGGTGTCATGGACTGGCAAGTGTCCTCGACACATAGTATACCTCTCCACGATATCCCAGCAAGTTCAGAAGCATCACTATCACTTCACAGGAAATACCAGGAATCGTTATGATATCCGTTGCATTTTGTACATTAGTACATAGTCCTTCCGTCGTTAACCGACAGCATGCCATGCACTCACTCCGTTAGACATACAATCCTTTAATTGCACCGATAGAGTGAAATGTCTTATACTTATATATCAACTTAAATATTAAAGGCAGATGTACCCATGCTGCACAGTTTTCCTTTGTAATGACGCTGGCCGTCAATGTAGGCTTGGTGACGGAGGCGAAGGCGTGCCACAGACCCGGTGTAGTTAATGTGATGTTAGTGACGTCCCACCTGGCATGACTTTTGACAACTGGACATGAAGCCTTCCTATTGAATTTTCATCACAACGAGGCAGACGACAATGCTACGCAGATCACTTATCATATCATCATTTCAATAGCTACATATCGATTCCTAACATTCACCCACTGACCTAATCACTTGCAGAAAAGGGAGACTCATTTCTCTCATCACCGTGTCCGGTGTTCCAATATTTCTCCCCATAACTCAGGAGCAACTCTTGCCCACCTCGAACCTTCTTTGCTAGAAAACAAATCTCAGGTGATTAAAGAATGAACGAGGGGTAAACCTCACTCGTTATAAGGCCAATACGATGCTCTCCGTCAATGAGGAATACTAATAACGATAGGTAAGAACATAGAGAACATTACAGAGAGCACGACCAACCTTTGGCTGTACAATTGTTGTTATCTGGTATGTCCCTTGAGTCGTTCAGATATCGCATCTCGTTTCCCATCTTTGCCGCGTCCAAGTTCGTTAAGCCATTCACATCAAACATGTAGTTTAAACCTGTATGTTCGTGGATGATTCCACTAGAGGCATAACGCGATAGACAGCTCGTTAACACCGAGATAATCATGCAAAGTGACCGTTGTACTGTTGGTACATACAAGCTGCCATGTTCTACTTCTTTGATGATTTCTCCGAGGTATTCTGATAGAGCGAGATTGTAAGTATCCAGAACATAGATTTGGGTCGGGCTATACTTGCCTCCAATGATCGCATTCTCCGGCAAGTTCTGGCCCGCGAATGCGCCTAATCCATAGGATCCATGCCTCACGATAATCGTCTGCAAGGTGGAAGTCACCATACGTGCTTACGCTCAGAGGCACAGGAGATGAAACTTACTGGAAACTTCCCGCGTTGGAGCTGAACGTTCCCGCACCGCTTTCGATTTTTACCCTTTCCTGTAAACCAGTAAAAATATTGGTTTCACGAAACTTCCCATGAATAAGCTATAGGCGATATTTATACCTCTGGATGATCGACACCATCAGCGAAGGGGGAAAAGGTTAAATATAGGTCCTCACCGTGCATCACACTTGGTACACACATCAGGTTCGCACTCTCTCCCCGCCCTGCGACATTTACATCTATCGGATGATTGGCACGGTCCATCTACGCCTTTATTCTTTCTACTATGACGACAATCACAGCCTTTCCAACGTATTGCGCCTGATCAGAACGTAGACATAAGGGTGATCAGAACTCGGGAGCAATTCATGGAGATAGAGAAGATACGATTGAAACATACTCACAACTGAGTTCGCATCGACAACTTCGCTGACAGTGTTGGTTTTTCTGATGGCAAGCGCATGAGAATTGGTCGCATGGGCCGGAATGATGGCACGGGAGTAGCCTGAGAAACACAAAGATTGCAACCAAGGAGGCGATTGCAGTTAACGTAGAAGGGAAAAATAGCCACCACACCAGTAACGTACGCACGTTGCGAAATCCGGGGCACCGTACTCGTCCATATAATCGTCGACTAAAGACCGTTCTGCAATGATCATCAAAACAACATCAGATTCTGCTCTCACCAAATTTGGGCTTCAAAGCGTGAGGCGGGTTGTCCGAGTCTCGTTCATCGTCTATGTCAAAGTCATCGAATTCTGCGCACCGAAATGCGAAGATCTGCAAAATCGGCTGAGTATGGCGTGTTTGCAGGAAGACGAGGATGTGTCCGTTCCTCACTGCATTTTTTGCGGCAAATTACAGCCAGGGCGCAGGGGCTCTCGTCTGGGAGGAGCTTCAGTACGCCTCTGACCATATCAGCATCGTTAGGATCCTCCCATTTTACCAGTTGCTGCAGCCTTGTCAGGTTCGAATATGAGCGCTTACTGTGATTGAACTTACAGCAGGTACATTTTGAAAGCAGCTCTCTGGAGGACAATCGATGCGATTGGAGACTTTCAACTCATCGCTCTTCTTTTTCGGCTTGACTGTATCAAGGCTGCCGTAAGCAGCGTCTGGAGTTAATGAAGTCAGGACGGGCTTTTGGGGTTGTCTGTGGCGGACGACAAACTAGTATGTGTAGCGCAAAACGAGCGAAGGCACTGCAACTTCGGACAGAAGTTTCGAATATCCTGGTTAATGTGTTCAGATACGTCCGGCGATCTGGATACAAAATTCCTAGATATTGTCTGTCCTCCTGGTAGAGTCGACCACCAAAGTCCGTCGCTGCGAGGGGCGGGGAGGTGAGCGAAACTCAACAGGACACGACCCCAACCTCACCGTTGAGCAGTGTCCCACAGAAGTCCTGAGCTGCGGTCGATGCGTAACTTCCTGAGCATCTTCAGTTGGTCCACTTCGTGAACATGATCAGACCGGTTCAACCAGGTCAAGCCCTCATGAACAATCAGGCGCGTTGCGACCTCGAGCTGTATCATTTCGACTGGTTTATAGCACGCATATATAATTGTTAACTATGGCTGCAAGAGATATATGGCACCTACAATCAGGGTCTGCAAATTCGGTTTGCCAGCTGAACCAATTGAAATCTTCCAAATACCTGTCGATGGGAAACGCCTCATCGTCTGCATATGGGATGAAATCGATGAAAGCCAGCGAACTTCCGTAGTGACTCTCTTTAGCGTGATTGTACGATGTGGGTGTGCAGCTCTCGTAACGGGAATATGGACGTATTTCCGAGCGTTCCGTGTCAGAACATTTCAGTGTAGGTCTGTACCGCACGAGGTTTTGATTTTCATCAAATTCCTCAACCATGAAGTATTCGAACTCGTCATCCACAGGTGGCTCGAGGTTGAAATCCTGCTCATCCGCCTCTGTAGTGAACCAGTCCTCCAAGTCACCTGCAATCTCAATCGCAGGAGGCCTTTCGCATTCTTTAATTGCGGTCCTGCATGCTGCTGCCTCCCAGATATAAAATTCTGTCCAGGTCTCTCTGTAGATCGCGATGGCATCCTCCAACTTCTGAGCATCTAAGACATGCGCATCCTCAGAATCGGAGCGATCAAAAAGGTCCATAGGAACGAGACTAGAGACTGTACACCGTGAACCAACCGTGAAAGGACTGTTGAGTGACAAGTGTAAGTTAAGTTGAGCTGATCACGTGCATAGCCTATTAACATTGGCAGTTTAGGGCAGGCCGAGCCTGTACTATTATGTCGAGATTTGGCCTTGGTCTAGCCTTGGACGATGGCTGCTGCACCTAAAGCATTTAATAGACATTGCGCAGCAGATGAGGTAAAATGTGCGCTTTGAAACGGATTCAAAGAAGCTGTACAATGCCACCATGATGTTAGAATTAGAGTGTGATATACATCCCTACCGACTATTACAAGCCACCTTCCATACCAGCGTCCGTTTGCTAATCTACCAAACTTGAAGTCTCGTCTCCAGAGTCAAGCAGACTATAAAGACAACGTTAGGGTCAGACAAAAACATGCAAAATATGATGCCATACCTATACTGCTTCATCAACGAACATTCGCCGCCTTTCTCCAGGTCGATACTATACGAGTAGAAATATCCCTCCGACGAGATCACCATGACATGCGGCATCGTGCTAAACCATGGCGTAAGGGACATAATGTAACAGTAACAGAACGGCGACTGGCTCACCCGCTTAATGCAACAATACACCGCGCCCCGCTCGTCGGAAGCCGCAGAAACGCAAAGTCCCGAGAGGGTTCCCACATCTCCGTCAGCGTGTTTGGCAGGTACCCACCCATGGAATGCGTTAAGCTCTTCGTCATCTGCATCGACCTCCGCCTCAGGCTCGATCTACCACAACCATCATCAACTCCAGTCCATTCAAGAGCATCAAAAACCGAACTCACGAGACACCCCCGCTCTTCTTCTTTTCAATAAACGCCTCATACCCGCCTTCCAGCCCCTGCACATTCTCCCTGCTATCAATCGACTCCGGCGGGCTCGACGGCTGCCCATTCCTCTCCCCGCCCTTCTCCCCCGCCGCCTTCTGCGGGCCAAGCTTGAATATATGCACCGTATCGTGCGCAGAGCTGACCGCGAGCAGCGAGGAGACGATGTTGAAGTTGATGGAGTATATCCGGGCCTCGCGCGTGCCCCGACGGAACTGATAGAGCTTCTCTGCGCCGGGGATGCTCCAGATGCGGATCACGGTGCCCTTTTCGGAGGCGGTGGCGAGGAGGGTGCCGGTGGAGTTAATGGAGAGGAAGGAGATGGGCGCTTTGTGTGCTTGGATGACGTTGGCGACTGTCAGGGAGCGGGTGGAGAAGAGGAGGACGTCGCCGGATTGCTGTTGTGTCGATGCTGGTGGAGGCTGTGTGGAGCTTTGTGCGGCGAGCGGGGAGGTTGGGGAGGGGACTGGGGACGGATATGCGAGGTAGGAGCTGTCAGCAGAAGGGGAGAGGGCGCAGATAGCTGTAGGGTTTCGGTCAGCTGGATGTATTGCGGATAGGTGGATACGCACCTTCTGGATTGGGTGTAGTTTCGATTACATGTAAAAGGCGCATGTTGGAGATGTCGTATATGTATATTTCGGTCTCCAGTATGATGACGAGTGTCTTACGGTTCAGCTTTACGGCAAGTATCGAGGACGGAAACAGGAGTTCGCATATCATGGATTGGCGCTATAGAGAACTCCATAAGTTATGAAATGAGAACAGGACTGTCAGAAATAACGTACCTTGGTGTTGACGATCTGTAGCTTACGAGGACTCGACTGTGGTTGATCGGCGGCACCAACGAGCGCGATAAGCGACGTGCAGAACAGCATTTCGACAATTCCTCTCGCTCCGTCGTCTGTGTGCTAGTATTCAGCTCTATGGATGGCAGCCAAGTAGAATGAACGCACTCATAGTATACACCCGGCCAAACGGGTCACAATTCGTGATACTGTAGCCCTTTCTTGTGCCAACCGAGATGCATCTGGAGCTCTATCAGGAACTTTGACATATTGTAGAGACCTTCGAGCTAGAACATACGAGAAATCCTGGTTGAAATTGGCGAAGAGCATGTTGACATTCGTCCGTTCCACCATAGTTGAAACAAGCAACCTCGACTGGCTGTAGCGCTAGACCTTATATCAGCTCACAGGGCTTCAATGCCACCTAGAGGTGTAACAGTACTGGAGGGTAGAGTTAGATATACAGGGTTGACCGCGTCGTTGGTGTCAAGAGTTGCATATGGGGCTTATGAATATTGATCGTGGGAACAAGCCATTTAGGAGGTGACTCGGACGAAGATATTGCCTTCCTCGACATCTTCGAGTCAACCGCCACCAAATTTTGCTCGATCCCTCAGCGATCCCTTCAGGATTTCCTTGCTTTCACCTCATTCCTCAGAAGTTACATCTCCTCAAACAGTTCGCGCAATCGCAAGATCGCGAGGTTGCTTTAAAGGTAATATCATCAGACTTTATTCAGACCTCGTTCTATTATGATCTGACATCGACGCGCTGGGATGTCTTTTTTTTCGACTTCTTACCTTCCTAGACGCGTAAACTGCAAGAATCAGTGTTATTCTAAGTCTTATCAGATAAGATAACGCAGTATTCACGGCACCGATCACTCAAGGTGACACCGTACGTCTGGCTCTTACCTACAACTTGCAGGATATATATAAGATCCTTGCGTCAGTACATTCTTTCAAAATTCTGTCTCTTTTGACCCTGGGCAGGCGCCCCTATTCACGTCTAATCTCGACCTTTCCGCCTCTAGCTAAAGCACGAAAAACCCTCAACAGCTTGTCCATCATGGCACCTACATTCTCTGAAGAGGATTCCCAGCTCATTTCCAACCTTCATAAGCTTTCAAAAAAGTCCCCGAAGCTTGTAAAGTCATCTACATACCCTGCCCCGGCAGACCCGAACATCACCGTTCGCAGCTGGAAAATGAACGAGTTCAAGTACTATGATATCCCTTCTCCGTTCCCAACACTAGCTCGTGGAATTTTTACGGTTGAGCTCCCTCCAAATGCTGAAAAGACGGAAGAGAAGGATGTAGGCGAAGTGGAACCAAAACACCGTATTGTGGCGCGTGGATATGACAAGTTTTTCAACATAGGCGAGGTTCCTTGGGTTACGGTACGATGCCTGTCTGATATTTTTCGCGTTTAAAGCTTACATTTTCCATAGTGGTCTGCTCTGGAATCCCACACCGCCTCACCCTATACGCTTTCTCTGAAATCAAACGGATGTATCATTTTCATCGCCGCCTTGACCAAAAGCAAACTCCTCGTCACATCCAAGCACTCCATTGGCCCGGTAGCAGGATCAGACACGAGTCACGCTCAAGCCGGCGAGGCGTGGCTCCGCAAGTATCTCGTACAGAAGGGACGCACAGAGGAGCAGCTCGCCACGCGACTATGGGAGAAAAACTGGACCGCCATCGCAGAGGTGCGTGTTATTACGGAGAAGTTTACATCAGCTAACCCCTTTTTAGCTCTGCGATGACTCCTTCGAAGAACACGTCCTAGGTTACTCTCCAGAAAAGACAGGGCTACACCTTCATGGGCTGAACGAATGCACCAAAGCGTTCAAGACCCTCCCCCAGTCCGAGGTCGACGCCTTTGCTGAAGAATGGGGGTTCATCAAGACTGCCTGCATTGTGCTCAAAACCATCCCCGAGGTCCGCTCCTTCACAACCAAGATCGGCGACGTCGGCGAGTGGAACGGCGAGGCCGTCGAGGGCTTCGTCGTGCGCACGCACGTCACTGAGCCGCCCACAGGCCAGAGCAAGTCCGCGTCTCCATACGCACCAGGCTCTTCCTTCTTCTTCAAGGTCAAATTCGACGAGCCCTACATGATGTACCGCGACTGGCGCGAAGTGACCAAGAAGCTCTTGTCCACAACAGGCGCAATTACTGCGTCAGCGCTCCCAAAGAACAAGATGCGCCGCGCCGAGACCCGTGTATATGTGCGCTGGGTGATCGACGAGATCAAGCGCGATCGGGCGCCGTTTGCGGAGTACACGAAGGGGAAGGGCATCATTGCGACGAGGGAGCGGTTCCTCCAGTACCTTGAAACAATTAAGGGTGAGGAGGAACTGGTAAAGGCGAAGAAGGGCAGTCAGGAGACGATCACGGTCGCGAACAAGGACAAGGAGTTCAAGAAGACGATCATTGTCCCCGTCGCGATTCCTGGATGCGGTATGTGCCTGCCTGCGTGGTTGCTTCTTATCTTGATCCATATCGTTGTATAGGGAAAACGGCAGTAGCTGTTGCACTGGCACACATCTTTGGATTCGGGCACACGCAAAGCGACGACGTGCTCGCCAAGAAGTCTGCTCCACAGTTTCTAAAAAACGTCGCAGCCCTTTTAAAAACTCAGGACGTCGTCATTGCCGACAAGTACGTTCACCCAGTGAAAAATGTTTATCCGTAATCTGACTTTTTTCTCAGGAACAACCACCTCTTGCAGCACCGTCAGCAACTCCGGGACGTTGCAACAGCCACAGGTGTCCCCACCCGGCTGCTCGCGCTCAACTGGGGCATCGGCAGCGTGCCACAAGCAACCGTCCACCGGGTCTGCGGGGACCGCGTCATGCTGCGCGGTGCGAACCACCAGTCGCTGCGCCCAGAAGAGAGCGCGGGACACCACGAGGAAGTAATTTGGATGTTCCTGAACACGCGCGAGGAGCTTGCGGAGAGCGAAGTGGATGCGGTCTTGGAGATGGAGATTGAGGAGAGCCTGGAGGGCGCGGTGCGGCGCGCTGTGGACGCGTGTGTGGGTATCATTGGGCTCGAACAACCGAAGGAGGAGACGATTGCGGAGGCGCTGAAGGCAGTTGGGGCGTATAAGCCGAAGGTGATAAAGAAGGACGAGAAGAAGAAGCCAAAGGAGTCGGCGAGATTCTATGGGTTTCTGGTGGAGGTGGATCTGGAGGAGGTGCTCGGGACGAGGCTGGGGATGGTGATGAATGCGGCGGGGGTAGAGGGCGAAGCGGCGAGCGTCTGGGGTGTTTTGAGAGGTACTGGGCGGGTGGTGAAGCGCCCGCATGTGACGGTTGTGCACCGGAATGCGCTGCCGGGGGAACAGTCACTTTGGACACGGTGTGCGGGGCTGCAGGCATTGACACGGCCGCCGCTGTTCCGTGCACGCCTTGGACAACTCGTGTGGAACGAACGTGTGATGGCGGTTACGGTGGATGATCTTGAGGTTGTTCAGGAGGAGGGCGACGCGGACGTAATGGAAGGTGTGAAAAAGGGCAAGGAGTTCCTGGAGGGGCTTTCGGGGGAGCTGAAGCAGAGGCTGCACATCACGGTTGCAACAAAGAGCGCGAGTATTCCAGCGGTAGAGGCGAAGGCACTTGTGGAGGCGTGGCGGAAGGGCGAGAATTCGGATGCCTCTGGGGACATAAAGGCTATCGAGCTGAAAGATGTCTTCGCAACTGGAAGGATCAAGGGTCTCATGGGCTAAAGAACTGGGTTATTAATGCCTTCTCATCATGGATACTTGCTACATCACCACTCCATTCAAGCGCGTCCTTTTCTGTCTCTTCCACTCCATTGTATTTTTTTCCTCACAAAATAATCGTCGTAATGCTACTAACAATGTTCTATATATGCCATATACCACAGTCCCTTGCAGCTGTAGGCTCTAGCAGCCAACAGGCACAACAAACGAATCTCCATAACTAGCGGCATTGACTCCCATGCCACGGCTGGCGAACGCTCTCCAGAGGATACACTTGTTGGCGCCTCCGTATCGATTAACGTCTGCTTGTAACCAGGCGTCCCTCGCATTAAGGACTAGGTTCGCGTGTGTCAACATCGTCGATGCATTAAAAACATGAGTACTGACATGTTGGATTACAGGGCTGTAAGGGAAGGGCGTCAATAAATAGATGGAGGTACACAATATTCCCCTCCGTTCCGCCCGGGTTGGTTAATGCAGTCGAGGACCAGCCATGTGCCGCTACGAGTGCTGCGTAGACGTTGTGAAGCATATTGGCCCAGATCTCTCCAATGTCTGATGAACGGTAGGTAGGAAGATTAGGAACACACGTGCGTAAGAAAAAATACGTTACGTACTGTGAACTTCGTGGTATGTGTTTAGGCTGGAGTATTTGAGGGGATTTGTTTTGCTGCAGCGAAATGTGATTAGATACAACGCGAGAATATTATAATGGCAGCGCACTTATTGGTAGAGTAAGGATATCCCCTTATACCAGTGGGGTAGTTAATCACGTATTGCCCAAGAACATAATCTGGAACCGCGCTTGAAGCTTTTTCTATCCAACTGTAGGAATGCAGGTCAACATTGAGCAGAACGGGGAGCGGCGAGATTTATACTCAGCCATAGCATCAGACCATCCTACATTTCCAGAAGTCAAACACCGCAAAAATGAAAAAGGTATAGACGTACCTTCACCGAGGCCGCCAGCTTCGAGTGTTTGTAGGCATGCAGCGGTGCCTCCACCGGTCATCCTATTGGTGAGTCCATGGGTATTTTCGTGGGTAACAATGTCGTTCTCGAGTGCACCGTCGCGCTCAGGCTATCAAATTATCAACCTCTCCCTGGGTCGATATATCGATCAGGCTGTCAATGTCACTCACTGAGGTGTAATCCCATAAATACATGCCTTATGGAAAAGAAGGTATTTAGGGAGGGACAGTAGTAATAAACAAGGAACTATGGTGCTTACGCATCATCCCAGGCTGGCCACTGCAAGATAGGTATGATTAGCAAACGGGAGCATTTGGATGTAGGTATAAACTGACTCCGGAGGTGTCGCGAAATCGGCATTGTCAAGTCCAGCTGTGCTTTGGACTGAGATCGACACGGGGTCGTTTCCCAAACCGCCCATCCCAAAGTTATCACTTTGAAAGTTGTATGCCGCCTAATTAACAGAAGGCGCATGTTAGTTGCAATATTTAGCCAGGAAAAGAAGATTACCTCTGTAAATCCGTAGCTAAGTTGTGTACGAAGTCAGCGAAACACAACGCATCACAATGAAGAAAATACCGGTATGTAACGTCGTGAAGAGTATTGACGATATAGAACGCATTAGTGCGGGCAGCATCGACATTTGGGGCTGTGGTAGGGGCGACGGCGGGATTTTGATTATAGATGAAATTCAGAACTGAGGAAGATGCGGCCGTGAGCGAAGACGCAGTTCCCTTGAATGAGTTGGCGTTGTTGCCCCTGAAAGCGATATCAATAAAATAATATCACAGGGCAAGAACTGAAGCTGACATCGTTGTACTGGTTTCCGCTCGGTTAGTCTACGGCTTTCGAGGAAGCATATTAAATCTCTCACTTGTAAAGTGTACTTCCGATTGTATGCCAGCCTTTGGGAGATGCGATTATATCCTGTGGGTCCACAATAGTTTCGAACCCTTGTGTAAGCACCTGTTTGTTGATCCTAAGGACTTGATACTGGAAGGAAACCATTAGCTGCTGCGTCTTACGACATCATTCTAAAGGTATACCGAAGCTTTGGCAACAAAGTCTGTAACGTGAAGCAACTCTCCGGAGTGTGCATCGATGAAGGCGTCGTACCATGTTCCCGCATCTTCATTGCGAATCTGGATAGCATGTGTCAAGGCAGCAGAACCATCGCTTTTCACAAGATATTGGATGGAAGTGGGATGGCCGTTATACTGGCCTGCCAATGTGTCTTGTGCTTTGGCGACTGCTGCATCCAGGGAAATTGAGGGCGTCGAGGATGCAATGGAAGCTGTGGCAGGGAGGTAAGAAGAATGGTAAGATGTGTCCTTGTGAAAACACTAACTTAGTTTTACGAAGGACGATCCAAAAGCTACGACCTTTCTCATCGCATTAGAAATCGGTGTCATAGTCAATCTAGCGCTTCACCTTATCATCATAGTTATAAGCGATATTAGCTACGGCGTTGGCGAAGGGGATCCCATTCTGAACAAATATGATGTTAGCAAGTACAATGTAGAGTTTCGGTCAAGTCCTACATGAGACTGTTTGACATAGGCGTGTTTTGCAACTTCGCCAAAAAATCCGGATTTGTAGGTTACGGCAGAAGGATCGACTCCAAGGTGGGACTGTATGAAGACGACCGTAGAGTCCTTAAGAGTAGCATTCACATCACGTTTCCAGAGAGGATGCGCAACGCCTTCGCCAAAAGTCTAAGCATATCATTACGTTAGAAACATTGTGGTTACAAATATAGGAAACAGCGAACCTCGTATGTCGAAGGAGGATGGTAAGTTTCTACCTCAACGCTACGGCCGATATTTCTGATGCGGTGAGTTGCGTGTTTGACTTTACCGTTATATGGCGCGCCGAAAACAGACGGAGAGGAGTGAACAGCGAAGAGGACCGAAATAAACAACCCATGGGGCACAACCATTGCACCAGAGATCTGAAGAGGTTGGGATATCGAAGGAGCTAGGGAAGCTGATAGAGATATATGTATCAAAGAGGAGGGGCAGATGCCAGCAGTATCGCCGAGGATATCGTATGCCCAGCACAAGGCTGATGAATCATGCTCAGATACCTTGTGGCCGACGTATTGTAAAAGCCATATGCTTGGGATGTGCTATTGAAAGAACGAGCGAGGGGGTACGGACATGTCGAATCGCCACATCTCATGGTCGGAAGACGCGCCGAGAGTAATGCATTTTGAGTGCTAAGAATAGCTAGCTAAGTCCGCAAAGCCGAGAAGCCTCTGGTTAGACATGTTGCGATAAGGCGGTACAGCATGGACAAAAGTTAGCTTACTAGGAAGTCTGAAGAAGTTGATGATCAACCGATCGAAGTTGTAGGAAGTCTTGGTGGGAACCAGAAGCTCTCTTATAGTCAATTCACGGCCGGTATTCGGAAAAAGGAAGGAATCGTCATTCTCCGCAGTTGAAGCAGAAAGAAGACTTTTGAAAGGCGGCATTGAAAGAGTTACGTTCAAGGATGTCGTCAGACGCGGCCAAGAGCATGGTCTGCATGGTCTGAGTGTCACTCTGAAAAATGTCATGTGCACATCCACGATCACCTGGCACAATTGGGGAGTTCGACTGAAAGGTCTTGTTTGCGAGAACATCGGAGCGGTTTTGGGACACTGAAAAGCGGGCCGTGATCATGTATTGGAAGCAGGAGTGAAATCAGGACGCTACAAAACATTAACTGAGTAGAATATTACAGCACGAGACGATTTGGGCGATGCGATCAAGGCTGGAGGGATAATTTGCCGCCAAGTGTCGAATCCCAGCGGTGGCATCCTCTTTGCGCATAGCAGGCAACATTGCTGTTCGTCTGAAACATTACATCGTTTGCAATAATTTCGTCAATTAATGTTAGGAGTTCGACAACCTCCTAAGGAACAAACATAAGACGCGTTATATTGCAACCACAGAGTGACTTACATTGGCATTGTTCTTCAGCATGGCGGAACCGGCCAACATTATCTTGTAATGACACATTCGCAGGAAGACCAACCCGAGACTTGGCGCAAGGTAAGTTGCCCCACGATTCAAGAGGATGTGCAGACATCGAACATCGCTCGCGAGACAAATGTTGTCGACGATATAGAGTATACAGGTTTGCATCACATCCAAATGGATAAAACCCATGGAATAAAGATCACCCAAGAGGATCGACGCTAAACAAACAGTCTCTTCGTGACGCGCCTCTTCAATTGGCGGCAATCTCGCCTTGGGTTGCGTAGGCGTACGGTCAGGCTCAATCGATGGTCCTGGAATCTCAACAGCCGGTGGTAGGTTGAGGGATATAACGCCCTGGCAGTCCGCGATATCAAGCTCTTCCAGATATAGATCCTCAAAAGTGGACTCCTCGAGGCGTGGATTGGACTGCTTGAACCTAGAGTCCTCCAATTGCAATGCGAGGTCATCCAACGTAGGGCAAAGGTGGCCATCGTGTTCTGGATTGCAACCACGGTTGAATTCATTCTGCGAGCCAATGGTAAATCAATGAGAATGGTCTTCGGAGAGATCTGCAGAACCGAAGTAGCTCACCGTCCAGGCCGATATGAAATTCGACGTCACAAGATCAACAAGTTCTTCTTGGAGCGCTGTGGACAGCTGCTTGTCTGTCCAAAAGAGCTCTGCCGCAGTCGAACGTGCGATTAACACTGCCGTGCGACAAAACATAGGCTCTGCCAAAGCAGCCGTGCACAACGCCTTCGCGACCTCTTCAACAGTCTTGCAAGGGACTTTTGAGCCTCGAATGTTCTCAATTAATAGAGATTCAGCCAGCTCCAAAGCTTTCTCGTTGATGTATCGTGGGTGCCGCGTGAAGTAGACCTGTGGCCTCATTCATATAGTTTGAGGGAGAGGTCGATCAACGAGCAGAAGATGCGGGAATGCGGGAGTCAGAGGCCTTCTGATCTGTACTTCTTATAAGCACGAAGAACAATGGATAAAGAGTCTTTGGACCGAATGATAAGGCTGTGAGAACCATGGCAACCTGGCAACGTTGATTTGAAAGAGAACTGCCACAGCAACGCCTATTTTATCGATCATTAGCTAGATGAATACGGTCACAGTCGAAGTGAATGAGCAGGGAGCAAAACACCAGTTGAAATTGAACGGGAGAAAGAGGAAACGTGACCAACACAAATTCTTATCACATCACGTGGTGTGATCGCACGCGTCAAATTGAAATTGACGCGTCGATAGCTTCAGAAAGCTTAGAGAGAAAAGGCGAATTCATTTGATTGAAGTTCCATAATATTTTAGGGATACACAAGTGACTGGTAAGACCCATTCCGTAGCATGATATCTTGTCAACTCGACGGACGAGAATATGTATGCCGAGAGTAAGGAGAGGGTAGCGACAGTAGCTATACAAAGTCCAAGACGAAAGAACGGTGAGCATATACGGCATAAAATCAAAGCACACAAGCCACGACACTGGCTCCACAGGCCAGAGGCAAAGTATCAAACTTTGACCCTCCTCACCTCCCACTTGACCTTCTCCTTCTCGTTCGCCCGCTCCGGGCTGTCCTTAAGAAGCACAATAACCTTCCCCGCACCTTCCTCCCAATGATCCACCCTTCTCAGCTTCGCGCACTTCCACGCCAGCACCGCCGCCACCTCATCATTCTTACGTATCCTGCTCCTATCCGCCATCGAAATATGCGTGCTCGTCGGCAACACGCCCGGGAGCGCCGCCTGCCCCGACACCTCGAAAAAGAACCTCACGCCATGGAACGCCGCCAGCTCGGGCAGCTCCGCCAGCAGCGTCGCCCACTCCACGGTGTTTGTCACCACCACATTCGCCTTGTCCTTCCCAGGTTGAGGTACTTGCGCGCCCTTTTTGCCGACGTCAAGCCATGTCAGCCCGGGCGCACACTCAATGAGCCGCCGGATATCGTCCATCTCGTTCCACCCGCTGAGCTCGACCCGCCGCACGTGCTTGCCGCGCCGCTTGAGGTTCGCAAGGAAAGCCAGGTCCAGGTCGCGTCCGCCGTGTGCGCCGGAGAGGCGGAAGCCTTTGAGGGTTTCGAGCGGGCGCGGGTGGGCGCTGGGGCATTCGAGGACGGCGGTGGCGATTTCCTTGTGCGAGTGCAGCTCCCGGAGCCGGGGGAGCGAATCTGGGAGAAGGACGAGAGGAGGGGCACCTGGCGTGGTGGTATGGGAGAGGATATCCAGGTGGAGGACCTCGAGGTTGGGGTGGGCGGAGAGGAACGAAGCGGTGGAGTCAAAACCGGTGGTAGGCGAGCATCGGAGGTTCGTGAGTGCAAGTGAGGTGAGGTGGGCCCAGCGGCCATATAATAAGAGGTCGTCAGCTTGGGGACGGGGATGCGTTGTGTTGGGAGTTGTCCTTGGGGGGTTGTAAGTTATATCCAGTGACTGGCGAAGCTTGATTAGCCCAGGCCTGACAGTGAACATTAGACAGATAACATGCCTTTAGATTCGGACAATGATTAAGGATCCCGGAAATACGTGCTAAATTGGGCTGCTTGGTCGATCCATAGACATGTGACGTCGAGCGTAACGACATCGTCCTCATTTCAGGAAGCTGCGTGCTCAAGATGAGAACTACTAACGACATATCAGTTAGACAGAGACTTACAACGATCGGCTTGCGTGACTTGCGTTCGTCTGCATCAACAGGAGTAGAGAACACGAGATTATCACTGATCTCCACCTCCTGCAAGGATTGGCACTTCAACAACGTAGGCCAGACGTTATCGATCGAAATTGGGGAGTGGTTGCAAGACCACGCGAATGACGCGAGCGCTGTCATCTTCGTCAACGCTGCGACAAGATAACGCTCCTGCTTGTCATGCAGACCCAGCTCATCGTCCGTTGATTCCAAATCCGTGTCCGTAGCCAGGATACCTGGGGGCACGATCTCCAGCTCCGTGCTGCGCTCATCCAGGATCTCGAGCCTGCGGACGTTCCGGGCCAAAGCCCGGTTGACAATGAGGTGGTTCCAGACGCTTATCGAGCTGACCTTGCAGCGGACGACGCGGTAGGCAAGGTGCCGCGGACACACGACATCGTGCATGCGGCGGCACGAGAGCGCGAGCGATAGAAGGTCGCGCCTCGAGTCGACGTGAAAAATGATGGCATCGAGTACTTCAGTGGGCTGCCGTGTGATTGTGCGTCGTGAAGGCGCGAGCCCGACGAAGGGTTCTACGATGTTGAGGAGATGTAAGGACAGTTTGTGCTCGTCAGGCGTGAGTTTGTACTGGCATCCGCCGATACGGGACGGGAGGGACCCCAGCAGCTTGATGAGGGTGTTGAAGGCAAAGAATGGGTCCGTGCGGTCGTACGAACTGGGGTTCGTGTCTAGAGCTTGTACGACTCGCTTCGGCCTAGACTTGGCAGGCGCGATGGAGGACACCTTCTTGGTGGGTCTTGGGCGGGAGGACGCCGCCCACGTCGCTGGGGACGTCGAACGCATTGTTGAGATCATTGTTGTCGATAATCACTGCCCCAGGCGCCATCCCACAGCGTTCCACATGTTCAGATTAACAGCACGACAGGTAGCCTGGGAAAGACCCTGGCATCACTGTAATTAGTCCCGTGACAACTAAGCGAAAAGAATATCCGAGTCAAGTCCGAGCGTAGCCGGCTGGGGTGGCGCAAATATTCAATTATGGTATGGATGTAGACTAAAAGACATATACATACATCGTTCGATATTCACAGAGGGCAGCTATGAACTCACGGAATTTGTAACGCGGCAGTTCGCATGTTATGTACTCGTTTTTCATCCGGCAACGTACGCTTCCCATTGTAGCATTAGGCAAAACGATAGGATCTTGTACGATTCCTCGACGGTACGATGCGATACACCCAAGACACCAAAATACGTCATGGTAGACCGCACTGAAGAGGGCGAACATCCCTGGCAGCATGGAAGGAAAGACTGGGATAGCACGTCTGGTTATATAGATCGGCCCACGACACGAACGGAGCGTGCAACACGGGACAAAAAGTCCCAACGAGCCCAGCCTTAGCTGGGAATGATAGTATCTGGACCCGCGGCGTCCTGCGAAGATGCCGCATGTCGTGCAGCTCGGTCTCGTTTCTTCATCCGCATCTTGGCAGGCTTCGACAGCTTGCGTATCACCGGTGGTTGATATCTGTACTATTACGGCATCAGCATAAAACCGGAACTGCAGACAGGAGAAAATTACGTTGCGCTTTTCTCCGCCAGTTCTGGTAACGCACAGTTCGACAGTGTGACCTTCATGTACGGTGTTTGTTTCTCCTTCACACTGGGTTTTATGCATTCATAACCATTCGATACAAGATAGAAGCAGCGGCTTACTGGTTGGTCCCACTCAAAGCCCTCGCAATCTCAGCAGCCCTATCCTCCTCGTGTGGCTCCTCCGCGAACGTCTCCAGGTCCTCAAGGCATCCGATCTCATTGTACTGATGCAGTCCCGCGAGCCGGGGAGAGTGTTTTGCCTCCAGTGACTTGATGAACTCACGTTTGACGATCTCAACAACGGAGAGCAGTCGCGGAACGGTCAGTGTTGCGTTGGCTTTCGATGTTGGTCGATTTTGCCGGGCAGCTACAGTCGCTTCTTGAACAGGGGCCTCTTCTCTGTCTTTTGTAGTTAGAGCAAGCTTTGGTGTCGCCGGAAGTGTGTGGAATACAATTGGCCTATCTTCGTTTGCCTGAGTTTGAGTCAATTCATTAAATCACTTGCAGCAAAGCTCTGAATGGATGTACCTCGAGAAATGAAAGAGCAAACGTAACCCAAGTTTTCATTTTTCCGTGATCTGTTATCCGAATGAGATGAGGGCCAGTTTCTGGAGAGATTTCGACGCCTTCTTGGGTTTGGGCCATGACCACTGAATTTGTCTGAATAAAAAGACTATAAGGAAGCAGATAAATCATACATTCCACGCCGCCTCTGACCTTGAATATAGCCCTCAAGAGGGTCGTTGCGCGTTCAAGAACTGGTGGTGGAGGAGGAGATATTTGTCTTTGTTTGATTCCAAAGGTATACTGTCACAGGTCATGCGCATGTGACGCTCCTGTATTTTGGGTTCAATCAACTCGAGCGTTGAAAACGCGCTCGCCGAGCCTGTGCAATGGCGTCTAATGGAACAGACCAGGCGCAGCTTGCGCCTCCTCTCCTCCTCCCAGAAATCCTCGGATTCTCCCCTCAACTCCTCCTCGACGACATCATCAATATCGCGAACAACGCCGTCCAAGACGGGGTCAACGGCATAGAAGAGTTCCTCGAGAATTGGGCCGACGGGCGCGCGGAGCGCCAGGGCGGGGACTGGGATAGAACGCAGGAGGTGGAGCAGGGACTAGTCGCGTTCCAGACGCTGCTGGAGTACCACACGGACATTGCGTTCGACTTCTTCGAGGCATGGTCGCTGCGGAACATTTTTGCAATACCATCGGAGTTGCCTATTGTGCTACCGCATCAGCAGGGCTTGGATATAACGACCACGTCGGAAAGGGAGCAGGAGCTTCTGGACGAGATGGAGGAGCTGAGGACGAAGCTTGATAACGTGAGTGTGTTCACCGCCCATCCATAGTCTTATCAGGATATTAAGGAAGCTCTATTAGCAACGGAGACTACGGCGGACATTGACTCGTGCGATACAGGTCTCAAAACGGCAACAACAGCGCGCAGAGGAACAGCTGGAACGATTATCCATGCTCAGTTCGCCGTCCCTCGATGTACTCGCCGATCTTCCATCTAAAGTCACGGCAATGTACAACGCGGTATCTGCGCTCCCTCCATTCGATGTATCGACGCTTGCCTCACTGAACCACGCCGACCCTGGAAAACGCCAGTGGGAGACCGGCGCAGCGGGATACCAGAACTGGGCCGTTGCGCAGCTGCTCAATAAGGCCGAGTCTGATGGCGCAGGCGGGCGGTCAGTGGTCGACATGCTGATGGAGAGGGTTGGGGAGGTTGGGCGTGCAAACCAGTTACGGAAGGCGGTGGAGGCGATGGATGGCGTGAGGACCGATTTGGATTCGGTGAATATGTCGAAGGTGGAGGAGATGGAGGAATAACCTATGCCGGGCTCTTATCATTATTCTGAGTATCTTGATGTATCACTAGGTGCGTTCCCTTTTCGCCATGCCTGGTTTGAGGACTAACAGAATCTCTATTACAGTGCTGTGGACTGTATGTATAATGTGTACCTTTCGACGTCGAACACCATCAGTCATCAGGCGGCTTGAACCCTTGGACGTTGCAGATGTCCATTCAGAGATCGCTTTCATGACCGACTTGAGACGACGAGTCAAAAAGTCGTGACATTGCATGGAATTTTCCGGAAGTAGCCCCTTTGTGGTGCAAGACTCCTTTCCAGTGATCCCGTCTCGCCGTTAAACCAAACTCTGCATCGTGAAGTTTGCGAGGCTGCTTCACAACGTTCCTGCCCAGAATTCGTTGTCCTCGCACACCCCTTGAGAGAGCAAAATGTCATATACCTACGACGAACCAACGACTATGCCTAGCATCAAACAAGCCGATGGTCTCACTGGCAAAGAGTCCGCTCTATTACAGTGCTGTGGACTGTATGTATAATGTGTACCTTTCGACGTCGAACACCATCAGTCATCAGGCGGCTTGGACGATGCAGATGTCCATCCAGACATCGCTTTCATGACCGACTTGAGACGAGTCAAAAAGTCGTGACATTGCATGGAATTTTCCGGAAGTAGCCCCTTTGTGGTGCAAGACTCCTTTCCAGTTATCCCGTCTTGCCGTCAAACGATCGTGAAGTTTGCGAGGCTGCTTCACAACGCTCCCGCCCAGAATCGTTGTCCTCGCGATCGCGCACCCCTTGAGAGAGCAAAATGTCATATACCTACGACGACTATGCCTAGCATCAAACAAGCCGATGGTCTCACTGGCAAAGAGTCCGAATTCCTTGGCCAGATATCTGGAAAATGTGGTTTGACGTTGCTTATCATTATAGATTAACTTACTTACCTCTTCACTTATGCAGTCTGTGAAAAAGACGCAGACGTCACTGTCATGTCTTCTGACAATGTTCTCTTCTACGTTCACCGGAGAAATCTCGATGTAGGGGCACCAGCATTCCCGCGTGCTGAATCCGATACAAGGGGGGAGGTAATAACGCTCACTGAGGATGCTGCAACTCTCGAGCTCCTCTTTCAACATTTGTATCCCCGACGCTATCCAGATCTGGGTTACACGCCTTTCGATACCTTGACACTGCTTGGTGAGGCTGGCCAGAAATACCGAGTCTTTTCCGTCATGAATATTTGTCGACTTCACATGCAGTGCGTGCACGGCGCTCCTCTCTTAAATCCGAGAGAAATAAAAATCTTTACATAATACTAGAACCATACTTCCGAAGCACGCTACGGAGATATTCGAATATGCGTCCAAGCATGGTCATAATCGTCTATTGAACGCGGCAGCAAAGTGTCTCGGCATACCATCGGACACGACAGTGAAAACTCTCTCCGCGGACCTGGTTGTTCCTTGAGCACATAGAATTTTCAATCTTCTCTGACTTTAAATAAATGGTTACCAGGTCTGTTCAGCGGCGACGACCGAGACTGAATATGTAGGGAGATATATTGTTGTACGTGATTTTAGGCGAGAATGATCCCGAATTGCTCTACTGGACGCGCAACGGTATTGCCGGTATGCATCCGGTGAGCCCTTTGTAATTCGATCGACCACACCCTGCAATCGGCCTGGTGGTGTTCTGGCTTGGTACTGGCAGCCTGAGCTCATATACGCCGAACCTTCCCCGCAATCGATCAAAGTTGCGCCGGGTGACCAGGACCATGCTGACCATGCTCGATTTTTGAGTGGTAAATTCCTCATTTTTGATATTCCCTTTTGCCGTTGAAGTCTTGTCATAGGTATAACTCTCCTGGAATTAGTATGTATCAGCCTGGGTGGTATACCGGCAGCTCATGTACACTCATGTACAGCCGCCCGCGCAAATGATCAAGCTCCGCCGGGTGACCTGTTTGACTTAGGGCTAGTGATGGAAAGAGGAAAACATTGTCTTTTGCCGTCGTTTGACCTGGCTCCCCCCCGATCTGCTTACAATAAGCCATTGGCCGTCACGAAGTACTAGTGCCAACACTGCACTTTGTATCGGTCCTCGGAAAGCAGCTCCCACTAGCAACCTGGGAGACACTACAGAGACGACCTGGTGGTGCAGTGGTAGCACATCTGCGTCGAGTGGGGGGACTCGTTCATTGCGCAGAAGGCCCTCGTTCGAATCGGGGTCGGGTCATGTTATGTTTCGTCTGGATCATTGTTTTGCTGAGTGCATGTGGCCTCCCAGCCTCTATCGTAACCTCTAAGTATGCTGTTCGCTTTGATGCTCGAAGACGTATTTTGGGATAGTTTCACAGCTTTATAGGCACCGAATTTGGGACGATAGTTGGCTTGGGGCGATAAGGATACACAAGTGTTGAGATACTTGGACGGGGGTATGATGATGGGCAAAACGAGTGAATTCCGTATGGTAACAAGATAATCTACGGCTGTATATAAGGTCGAAAGGCTAATCTAAACAGCAAGAAAAAGATGTGAATGAGTAAGCTACCAAGAAGCTAAAAATATCTCAGAAGGTCAGCGGGCCGCGGCGGGTGTGCCGGTCAACTCCAACAACAAGGAGTAAAAAAGACCAGCTAGGAACGACACTGCTCTTGCGGCTCCCATGAGCTTCTAGAGAGAAACTATAGAGACGACCTGGTGGTGTAGTGGTAGCATGTCTGCGGCAAGTGGAGGGTCGGACTTAAGATCTATCGCGCAGAAGGGCCTCGTTCGAATCGGGGTCGGGTCATGCGGGTAAACAGGCGCATTCCATTGTTTTCCTGAGTAAAGGTGGGATCCTGGCAGCTTCTTACATCGTCAAATCTTAAGTAATAAGTATACCTTTCACTTTAATACTCGCGGATTACAAAGAGGGCGCAGACGGTCGCCAGAGCCATAGACACACTGAGATGGACGTCATGGGAGATACTATAGAGACGACATGGCGGTGTAGCGGTAGCACGTCTGCGTCGAGTGGCATTCCGGGCTCATATATTGTGCAGAAGAGCCTTGTTCGAATCGGGGTCAGGTCATGCGAGGTTTTGTGTGGCTTTGCCTATATCAATGTTTTGCTGAGTTATTAAAGTGGCCTCCCAGCCTCTCACATCGTCGATCGTGACCTCTAAGTATGTCGTTCGCTTTGATACTCGAAGCCGTATTTTTTTGGATAGTTTCACAGCTCTACAGGCGCCAAATTTGGGACGATAGGTGGCTTGGGGTAGAGGGGTGTTACAAGGAGTAAAAGCAACAAGCCAGGAACGGCACGGGCTCTTATTAGCTTCCTTGGAGATACTGTAGAGACGACCTGGTAGTGTAGCGGTAGCACGTCTGCATCGAGTGGGGGTTCGGACTTGTTTATTGCGCAGAAGAGCCTCGTTCGAATCGGGACCAGGTCATGTCTGGTAAATGAGAATTGTTTTATTATTTTTCTGAGTAAAAGTAGGTTCTCTCGCACCGTCAAATCTTAAGTATACTCGCAGATTACAAAGAGACAGATACTGGAGAGTTGCTGATAGGTCACCAGAGCCGTAGACACATTGAGGTGGTCATGAGAGATACTGTAGAGACGACCTGGTAGTGTAGCGGTAGCACGTCTGCGTCGAGTGGGGGTTCGGACTTGTCTATCGCGCAGAAGAGCCTCGTTCGAGCCGGGGTCAGGTCATATCAGGTTTGGAATTAGAGCGTTCTATTATTTTCCTGAGTAAAAGTGGGCTCCTAGCAGCCTCTCCCATCTTCGATCCGTTTACTTTGATATTCGCGGACTGCAAAAAGAGGGCGCAGTGGAGAGTTGCTGATAGGTCGCCAGAGTCATAGACACATTGAGATGGAGGTCATGAAAGAGACGACCTGGTGGTGTAGCGGTAGCACATCTGCGTTGAGTAACAATGCAGGGATGATGTATTGCGCAGAAGAGCCTCGTTCGAATCGGGGCCAGGTCATATCGGTTAGACCTGTTTCATTGTTTTCCTGAGTAAAAGTGGCAGCCTCTCACATCGTCAACTCTTAAGCACATCATTCTGATACTCGCGAATTGAAAAAAGGGCGCAGACAGTGGAGAGTTGCTGATAGGTCACCAGAGCCGTAGACACTGATATGGAGGTCATGGAAGATACTATGGAGACGACCTGGTGGTATAGCGGTAGCACGTCTGCGTTCGAGTGGCATTCCGGGCTCATATATTGCGCAGAAGAGCCTCGTTCGAATCGGGGTCAGGTCATTATGTTGGAGTTGGCCCATATCATTGTTTTCCTGAGTAAAAGTGGGCTGCAGGCAGCCTCTCACATCGTCGATTCTTAAGTATACCGACCATTTTGATACTCGCAAGTTGAAAAGAGGGCACAGAAAGTGGAGAGTTGCTGATAGGGCGCCAGAGCCATAGATACTGAGATGGAGGTCAGGGGAAATATTATAGAGACGACCTGGTGGTGTAGCGGTAGCACGTCTGCGTCGAGTCGCAAAAGTTTGGGGTTGTATGATATTGCGCGGAAGGGCCTTGTTCGAATCGGGGTCAGGTCATTGTCGGGGATTGCCCATTCATTTGTTTTTCTGTCGATCCTAGATATGCTGTTCGCTTTGATACTCGCGGATTGCAAATCGGAGGGCGTACTACGTGGCGGAGAGTTGCTGATATATAGATCACGACTCACCGGAGCCATAAGCCAACCTGTTAATCAAGCCATGAACGAGGGCCGTTATACATTGGAAGGTCCGATTTAGACAATCCGTTAAAGAGCATAAATTACATTATTGCCTGGGTCCGATTTTCGAAGGATATGCTAAACAGAAGGAGTACTTGTTGTGGAAAACAAACATATAGCTGGAATATAAACGTACCAGTGACGGAGCTCGACGGTAGAATTCGGTTGCTTAGAAGTATAATCTTGGATTGCGTTTGGGCATGGTCAATAACATGGTGGAAGTTGAAGCCGAGCATAAATGTGGCTGTGCGCACATTTACGCTCATAGCGCTCATTCCCGACTCCAGTTGTTTTTTTTCTATGGAGACTACGACTCTAGGACCAACCCTGGACATCGCGTACGTAGGTAGCAATCATGGTCCCGTCAGCAGTAGGCGGGCCATGTCGTCTTGTTAGTTATGACACTGAACGTCTCCGATAAATTCCTTGTCGGGTTGTAGGCGGGTTATATCGTTATCCTCATATGCATCGTCACACTCGTAGACGGCGGCGGAAGACTAAGCGACGTATCGTCGTGGTTTTCTAGCACCTCAGGCTTCCCGACATCATCAAATTTGCATTCCACCCCCGGATGCCGCTCTTTTCCCTTCCTCCTGACTCGTGAATGTTTGACTTCGAGCCTCCACCTTCAGCTTCAGCTCTATCGAGAGTAGCATCTCCCACACAGGCCTCGAAAAGTCTGCTTTATCTTGCACTGTACCCACCACGATCAATCACGGCACCACAAATGACATCTATCATGAGCTACTACACTGACTTACCCCCCGCCTTCGCTGCTAACCATCTTCTCCGTCTCGGCCGAGAAGTCGGCCGACTTCCCGCTCGTCCTCAGCCTTTACCTCCACACCCCAACTTGGCGTTAAGCCCGGGAACGTTTACAATGACGCAGATATAAAGGATCTGGGATTGAAGTGCGAGGCCCGCAGGGCGCATATTGGACCTGGGAGAATAAGCAGCAGGTCCCGAACGATGGACGGACGAAACACTCACCGAACATCCCTCACCCTTTTTCCTCATTTCTTCGCGGCACGTCTTTACCAGAGTCCATTCCTCCTCCCATCTTCAAAGTACCGAGATCGGCGCTACCTCCCCTTTCGCTCGGTCCAACTCAACCTACCTCCACCATCCCGCATCCCCGACGCCGCCGCCTTATGTGCGATCCCATCCCCATCCCATCCCATCCCATCCCCATCCTCGTCGTCGTTGTCATATGTCTTCCCAGGCCAGTCCTAGTCCAGCCACAAGAAGGGGCTCGTACCGATCTTGATACGACCCCTTACCCCCTCCAAACCTCGCCAATGCGAGCCCATATCACGTACCTACGTCCTCGGCCGTGTGCAGGAGCGGGGCGAGGATGTTCCCCCCAGATCCTTGTATACGCGGCGGCGACATGTCTCCTCCTTTTACCGTTGCCTCCCGCGGGTCCGGATCCCACTGATAGCCGTCCTCGTTTGGCAAAAGGAGGGACTCGTCGTTTTATTTTTTTATTTTCTGTTGTTGCTAGTGGCACACAATGAGAATGCGTCCTCGCGAGTGGCGGGGCTCGCCGTTGGGAATGGCATTGGTATTGCAGTTGGTTATCGCGGTTTTTGGTGACGACAGAGACGAGGTGTTCGCTAGCGACATTGAGGTCCTCGTTGCGGTTTTGGTCACGTTCGCTTGCAGAGCACGACTGTGATTCTATGCTGGCTGGGGCTGGATGGGTCTCGGGGGATAGGCGGGATCTTGAGAGATGTGGGTGGATTTTGGTGCGGTCTGTGCAGCGTGAGCTCCGCCAGCTCCTTTATGGCGTACACAAGAGATCACGTACGAAAGCAGGTCAGTAGCAATTCAATTTTGCTGGACGCTGCAGCTACTGAAGTATTTAGGTGTGGGTGGTGCTGTGTCCCCGATGTCGTTAGAACTTGGCGCCCACACTCCCCCATCTTATCTTTCGCCTCCTTCCTCTGGACCTAAGCATCAACGTCTTGGCTGGATCACTACGATCGTCGCCTAAGATAGGCACGCTACAGCGTGTTATCGTCGTCTCAGGCGGGCAATCGAAGTCTGAAGCTTGAAGGGTTGACTGACGAGTGTTCTTGGGTCGTTGTCATTATCGAAGTTGTTCCGGACGCTCGTTGCCACCAATGACATTAACGTGTATCGCGCTCTCCTTGGACTCAGTTAAGACACGCCTAAGGACGGTCTTCAGCCGACCTGTGTGCGCAGGGAATAGGGAACAGAGGGGTCGTTGGTCCAGTGATGTTGAGTTTTCAATGAATGTATCACGCAGGCTGGGTGGTGTATTGGCAACACGCCTGCTTTGAATGCTAGAGAATATTCTTCGCAGAGGAGCCCTGTTCGAATCAAGGCCTGGCCACTAAGACGTTTCGATCTAAACATGTTTTGGGTCCTGCTGTCGACTAGACTGTTTCTTTTTCTTCCTGAAATGGAAGGCAAGGTGCTGGTACTGCTAGCTTTTAATCGATGAGAGGAGAGGGGAGTTCTGATACAGAAGCTCAATACTACGCTGCCATTGAAATCGATCGAACTTGGCTGGAGTCAATAGTACTCCAATTTATCTGCAGGTCTCGTTTCGGCCGCTGGTCGTTGGTGCGTATTTTGGTTCTGGATTGAGCAGACAGTGCAACTGGCCCGGCCGCCCTAGTGGTGTGCTAGAAAGTGTATGCAGTACGCTGAACCTTGAAATCTATCTATCTATCTGATAAGATTTCGGTGTAGTCCTGTTCGACTCAGGATGTACACAATACCTAGTAATGTGAAGTGTCTTTTTCGCTACTTCCCATGTCGTTTTAGATCATATTAATAGAGTAAGTATGCAAAAGTAGTAAAATGCTCAATAAACACACCACCCGGTCTATCCCGCCCGCCACTGACAATGTACATTGAAGTGCCAAGCAACCGGACCAGGGATACGCATGTGTAGCTTCTTGCTACGGCTCTCGACAGCGTGGGTGTATAGGTGACCCATGGCGTACCGGGTAATTGGTCTTCATCTACCTAGCGCAGGTCGGAGCCTCGGAGGGAAGCACCGGCGAACTCTGTTCGATCTAGGGACATGCTATGACCGTGATTGTCATCTGATTTTTATAATCTGAGGTTCTGTAGGACTGTGAGTCGCCCATATCGTCCAAAGAACGACTCGGAAGTCGGAGGGTTCGGGGCTACCATGCCAAATGGAAATCAAGGAAGGAGATAAGTAGCATGCCAAGGATCGGAGCCGTGCGGTTTACAGCTGAGGACAGAAATTAGAATGTACCGTGGATTAAGCACTTGCGAGAATAATGGCCTGGTGGTGTAGTGGTAACACGTCTGAAGTAGCGAAGCTCGAAGAGTAACGTTTCTGCGCAGAGGAGCCGTGTTCAGTCCTTGTTTAAATCGGGGTCTGGTCTTAAGAGTGAGTGCATGGTATGCTGTCGGTTAACGACGGAAGGACTATGTACTAATGTACAAAATGCAACGGATATCACAACGATTCCTGGTATTTCCTGTGAAGTGATGCTTCTGATGCTGGGATATCGTGGAGAGGCATACTATGTGTCGAGGACACTTGCCAGTCCACGACACCTGCAGTGATCGCGGCCATTAGCTCCTTGGACCACGCCCTGTCCTGCGACATGCGGAGCACTATTAACATCCGCGTGATACCCTGGCAGTAGAATAAGGTTAGCGTGTAGAATCGTAGCATGAGGGAACGTGTTACGAACAAGAACTTCGGTGTACGATAGGAGGAACGTATTTTGATAAGAACTGTTGCGCGACATGAGGATGATGTAAGTCAAACCCCATAATGTGAAAAAAGCGCCCGATTCGACGATCATTGTTATATAACCCGAGTAGAAGGATGCATGGAGCCTGCCCATGATCGTCTCCACCTTTCGCCGCATCAGATAAATCCGCAGCGAAATAGCGATGGAGATGAAAATGTTGAGGGAAATACAGAGAGAATAGAACGTCATCGAGTAGAGGTGTGTCCTGGTAGCCCACCAGGTATCCGCAGGTCTTGTTTGTGATATAAGGAGCGGGACAGACATTGCTTGTGTTGGAAGATAAGTGGTGTTTCTCAAGAGAGAGACAATACTCACCGAGTCTTGCCATGTACAACAATGCAGGGAAAATGACAATTGACCGATTGGAGTCCCAGACCACATATAACCGATATAACTGAATACCGCCGTTAGGATCATATACGCACGACAAGCTAAACGGCGGCAAACCATCAAAATGTCGCAAATCCATGGCACCAATATCGTGCTGGGTGAGCAAGTGAGAAGGCGGAAAGCGTCAGAGGAGAAGGGCGGCTGCGTACCATATTTGACTCAGGACATGGATCTTGTTTATCAAATGACTCGTGTAATACGCATGTGGTCCCCCCTCGAAGTTGCGATTGTCAACGTAGGAAATTTCCGTATACTTTATCATGCCACCGATTTCAATCGTGGCAAGGCAAAAGAGCACACTGGAGTAAACGACAATGGCCAAGTACATATTCCCTCGTTTCGGTCTTGACAGCAGAACCTGCGTCAGTTGAATGTAGAGCATAAGGAGGGCGCCTGTGCATCCACGCGGAAACGTGAGTACAAATGAAGAAGCGGGAAAGGAGTAGGCTCACCATAGGCCAAGGTAGCGACGATAGTTCCTTCGAAGTAGGAACGCTGAACCAGCAGGTCTGAGGTTGTGGACGGCGAATCCCTTGACATGGAGAAAAATCGAGTATCGACGGTCAAGGGGACATACCTGGCAAAGCCGTGCTTATGAGTTCTCATATGAAATATGTCGTATGTTCATGTCATGCCGAGTCGTGGGGCATTTGGCGTGATGCCGATCTAACGATCAAAGGTAATCGAATCCTTGACCCTGACTGGAGCAACGAATTCTCATGCTTTTCTGCGACTGTGGGATAGAAATCCCTGGAAGCCTTTTGTCGGATGTTTTTACTTTCGTTGAATGGTGGTCCGCTTGCCTGCAATTGTTGAGGAGGGTTAAAGAAGGAGGGGGGACTATCCTGCAAAAAGTCCGATCCTTGGGCGCATAGAAACTAGGGCTTTTTGATCGTTTCGTCCGATCCGATGCGCACAGAAGTCGCGGATTTTGGGTGCCATCACCGATCCGTCCGGTGTACAGAACATGCCAGTCGGTCCGATGAGGATGACCGCCTAGCTCCCGCATCTAAGCCCATCTACTCTTTGGTTAGCCCTGACACATGGTAGATACTACTTATCAACAGCATGTTAGAAGAACTTGACATTCCTGGTGTACAGTGGTGTAGGGCGTCATTGCACGCAAGTTTTGCTTGGAAGACAGACTGACAAACATTAGTCTCCAAGGAGATGGCTCTTCTCCACAAGAACGATATATATCACCTATCTGGTTCACCAAGTCTATTGCTAACACCTCTGAAGTCCAACATAAACGCAGTCTCGCGGAACACAGAGCTCGACATGAAGCCCGTTCTATTCCATTTCAGCCTATATTTGGGAATTTTCTCTCGTCGGTGGTCCTGGAACACTACTCAAGTAAAAAGATCATATAGAAAATGAGATCGCATGAGTTCAACCTTCAGCTTCACAGCCGGGACTGTGGACGAGTCGACGAAACTTGCTGCACCAACGCTCACCAACGCCATGACTGGCAAACGCGTTCCAGATGCCATAATACTCAGTCTCGGATTATCCTCGTTCGATATCGGTGGCGAACAGGTTTGTTTTAGCCGTTTTTCAGTCACAGCAGGTTCTCACACCGCGAACTCCTACCGTCCAGTCTGATACGCATTGGGCTAAACCGCTAATAGGGACGCCGCGAGGAGGACTCGGAGGTTGGACGAATCATTATAGAGCACAATGACCCCATGTAAAGTTTTCAAGCTCGTCCGAGGGTCAGAGGATGGTCAACTTCGGACTAGGTCATAGCATACGCAGTGTAGACTATGAACGAGGCCGAAACTCGCAAAAAAACATAAGTCTTTACTCCATACACAATTCCTTAATTAATGGTAATTTAAACCGGGCGCGAAGCAAGCAACGGATGATATAAGATACGAACCCGAACCAAAACCATGCAAAAGTACCCATCACAATCGCTCCCGAACGACGACACCAGCAGTCAGCTCGTCAGCCGTCTGCCATGCCAGGTCCGACACAGACCCACATTCCCGCCACTCGTCAGCAGCAGACAGGGTCCATGGTTTCCCCCTCCCCTCCCCCGCTAAATTCTAGTACATATCAAAATCAAAATCATCCCCCAACCCCCCGCGCGCCACCTCCTTCATTCGATAATGCCATTCCACCAGCAGGTCCAGCTCCGCCTCCTCCACGTCCGGCTGACGCGCCCGCATCTTTGCTTTGCGCTGCGCCATTCGCTGGCGGATCGTCTTGGTCCTGGGAGCATCGGGCGCGAGTGCCGCTCGGGTGCGGATGGGCTGGTCTTCGGGGCTAAGGGTGGGAGTAGGGGTTGAGGCGGTGGGCTTCCGATGTGGAGTGGAGGGAGGGGGAGATGGCGCGGAGGTGGTAGGAGGGGGCTTGGGTGGATTGAACACGGAAGCCTGAACATCGGATAATAGTCAGTCACAATATCACTGGGAAGAACACGAAAAAAGCCATACCGAAGTCTCCCGCACCGAAACCCTCTCAACCTCGCTGCCTGGCTCCTTGGCCACAACCACGCCAAAGACATTCACACCCACACTTCCCGCCTCGCACACCGCCGTAGCATGAGCATTTCGTGCAGCAAACTCGAGAGGACTGGCAACCGGGGACTGAGCGTCTAGCAGTCAGCTACGACCGATAAGAGGGCGGAGCAGACACATACCGTAGGCGAAGCCTCCCAACTCCAATCCATCTTATCCACCTGTTTCTGTTTCTCGACCACACCATCAACATCAGACCCCATACACCCCGCCACCCCCACAACGCCAAACCTCGCAAGCTGCGCGTCCACAGCGTCCCGATCCCACATATCCTCATCATACCCCTCATCCGCCCCATCGCCTTCACCCCCCTCATACTCGTCATACCCGTCATCGTCTTGGGAGGAACGCACAGGAGAACACATGTGCCCGCCTTCGCCCTCAACTTCGCCTTCAACTTCCGCTTGTGCCCACCCGAGTAACGCCCTCAGCCCCACCTCGATCGCCTCCTCGTCCAGAATGGCAGGATTCCGGTTCCGGTTCCACGGGAGGCCGTCCCAATCGTGGCAAGCAGGGCCACGGAGACGAAGGCGCGTGCTGGACATTGACACTGGTGACATGGTCGGGTCGATGAACGCCCGCAGGCCGGTCTTCACCGTCTTCCCGCCCTCAATATCCAGCGGATTCCACGAGGGCCCGTCCCTATCTTTGAAGGTGGGAACACAAAGACGACGGCGCGCGCCGGACACCACGGGGGGGCCGACGACGAACGCCTCCCCGTTCCGGATCTCCTGCAGCTTCCATGTCATCTTCCTATCGTTCTTGTTCTCGTTCTCGTCGTCGACGGTGTCCTCGACCTCGACCTCCTCCCCGTCTTGCACCTCCCGCGAGTCCCAGTCCCGCTGGCAGTCTGGGGGAAGGAGCCGGCCATTGTTGTTGTATTCGCCGTTACTAACAGAGGAGCACGCTGGCCCGTCCCCATCCCCGTCCCCTGTATGGCGATTCGGATGAAGGAATGACGGGTCGGCCTCGACGTCGACAGTATACGCTAGCAGCACAGCCTCTACCTCTTCGTCTTGCACCTCCCGCGAGTCCCAGTCCCACTCGCAGGAAGGTGGAATGCGGTCGTAGTCATCGTTGTATTCGTCACTGCTAGCAGAAGAGCAGGAAGCCGCGTAGGCGTCTGGCTCATCGAGACCGAGGTGCGGAACGGCGGCGGACGGTTCAGGTTTAGTTTCCACTTCGGTGGAAGCCGCCTCTGCAGGGACTTCTTCGGCTGCGTCTGTATCTGTGATGATTATGGTAGGCGGAGGCGCGCGCGCAAGGCTCCCCTCCCCCGTATCCGCCCTAGTACGACCTATCGTCGTACTCTCCCCACTCAGCTTCTGCACCTGCCCACCCTCCCGCACTGTCCCCACCACCCGATCCGGCCTAGCCCTGGTCCTAGTCGTGGCCGCCTTGACCACATCGCGCACGAGGAAGCCAAGCGCTGCGAAGCCCAGCACGGCGCGTAGGAAAATGTTCCAATCGAGTGGCGTTGGGGGCGCCGTTGCCAGGGGTGGGATTGATGCATTTGCGGCCTGTGCCGCTAGCGGGGCTGATGCACCCACCGTCGACGCCGTGTCAGCCATCTTCTCGGGGAAATGTGCCCTAATGGCGTCAGCGAGGTCTTGTGAGAGGCTGAAAGGCTGGAGTGGGCATGCGGGTATGGGCACGGAGGCAGTCGTCAAGGTCTCGGAGAGACACGCCCTAGTGGCGTCTGCGAGATCTTGAGAGAGCCCAAAGGGCTGTGGAAGTGTCCGTGCGGCGGCGGCGGCGCGTGCAAACGCCAGCTCCAGCAAGTCCTCCAAGGCGTGCACGAGGACTCGAGGCCCCGAGCCTGATCCCGAGCGCCCATCAAACCCCTCAAACTCGGCCCACACGTCGACGAGCAGGCGCTCTAGTATGCTCTGCATCTGGACGGCTTGGAATTCACGCATGAGCCGCTCGATGCGCTTGCGGATCCGGGGAAGATGGGGTTGGAGAAGTGCGGTGAAGAGGGCGGTGTAGAGGAGGATGACGAGGAGGATGAGGTATTCGTCGGGGAGGAAAGGCGGCGGCGGAGGAGGTGGGTCTTCGGTCTCGAAGCCGTTGGCGAAAGGATCGGGGTCGGGATCGGGATCGTGGTCATCGTCATCTTCGCTTTCATCGTCTTTGTCTTCTTCGCCTTCGTCGTCTTCCTCTTCTTCGCCGTCGTCGTCATACTCTTCATCCTCGTCGTCCTCGGAGATGGGGCTGGGAGGAGGCGGAGGTGGCTTGGGGGGATCACGGGAGGGATCACGGGAGGGTTTGCGTGTTGGGGTGCGGGGGACGAAGGTGGCTCCGCGTTTGATGCGGATGTATGTCGAACCTGGGAGTAGGTTAGCTATCTATACGTTGAACAAGAGTAAAGGGTGGATGTACCAGCACCGACGAGCATAGCACCTATTACACATGTGAGGCTGACAGGGACGGTGGAGCGAGGTTCACCCTTTGGGACCTCGACGGGCCGTGTCAGGGAGGGCGGAGGTGCAAATGGCCGGGTAGGAGGAGGTGGAGGCGGGCTCTCGAGACCTGATGTACGGTGGGCGTCGGGAAGAGCCGAAGGTGAGCGGAGGTGTTGGAGGGTGAGGGTAGCGATGACGAGGAGCCCTGTAACGAACTCGCTTCGGGCGTGGAAGAGAGCGCGTTTCTTGTATGACGAGGTGGAGAACCACATGCTTGAGACTTGAGATTATAGATACTGGTGGTGGTATGTGGTGGGACCGATATGGGGCCGATTGCGATTCCGGAGGATTTTATAGACAAATCTTGCGGCTGACATTGTGTGGCTAGTCAGAGCTCGATCGCGTTTCTCTCCGCAAGATGCCAGTTCACGGCAGATAGGAAGGGACGTTATCGCAACCAACTATCTTTTTCATGGTAGTATGTCAGTCGTCAGAAGAATGTGCTGCTCCAGGCCAATGCTTACCAGTGTCCATTTATCATCTGGTCACCACCCGTCGATCGGATTTATTTTGAAGGCCTTGGATTTTGACATCGTTCTAGAGCACCAATCCAGTTTTATTCTTTGATTCCGAGGACGACAGCTGAGATGTGAATGAGTTGGGGCGAAAAATGAACAGAAGAGGATGAACGCACTGAGTAGCAAGATTTCCAACAGCTAAATCTATGAAGGGCTAGACTGTGATGCCCACGGGTTCGGGCTCACTAGAACACGGTTGAAAAAAGAGTGCGAGGAAGGGACAATCGGAACAAACCTCAAACATTTTTCCTTCGGGGATACGGATCGCGATGGATGCGTTTAATCATTGTTGAGAACTCGCGGAGTCTCGTCTGGAGTGCTTTGGTCGGAGAGCTTCCGAGGTAATTCATCCATATGTTCAAGGTATAGACCCGGACGCGAATTCCTGGACGGATCCCGAAGAATTCGCAAGTCCTATGGAAAGTCAAGGTTTGCTAGATCGCTCGATGCATGTCAGACCGTACCTGGTAGAGTGATGTCCTCCATTTTATGATCATTGGTGGGACCTTGATGAGGATGAGGGTTGAAGAGCCGCGTGTAGGGCTTAAAAACAGCAGTCCTCTCCTTTACGCGATTCAACTTCCTTCCACCTTGAATCTATGTAACTCCTGAGCCCGATCGTGTTTATTTCCGAAAGATACGGCTTCTGGAAGGGGGTGTTATCACAACTAAGTAGATATCTTTTTTAAGGTAGTATATCAGTCGTCAAAAAATGTGCTGCTCAAGGCCAATGCTTACTGGTTTCAATTTCTCCACCAACCGTCGATCGGAATTATTTTGATGGCCTTGAATTTTGATATCGTTCCAGAGCAATTGAAAAACAACAATCAGGCTTTCTTCTTTGATTCCAAGGACGGAAGCTGAGATGTGAATGAGTTGGGGCGAAAAATGAACACAAAAGGATGAACGCACCGATTAGCGCAAGGTCTTTAATACCCTAATCCATCGAAGGCTGAATTATGATGTCCACGGTCGCTACAAGTAAGGATGGGTCGATGCGGACGACAATGTTTCCTTCAGAGATCTGGACCGCTCCATGCATTTGATCATTGGCGAAGTGACGAGTTTCGTCTCGAGCCCGGTTGGACAGCTCCGGAAGTAGTTCAACCAGATACACAGGGAGACGACAAATCCTGAAGAATTGTGAGTCCTGCGCAAACTCGGGCCCGGGGTTTTGTAGGGTGACTTTGGTGTTGACTTTTTGTAAGTTCTTGTTCCCTGGATCGCAATCGCTAGAGTTAGAATACGGTATTCAAAATTTATATCGGAGCATACCTCGTAGCTTTATGTCCTTCTATATAGTGTGATTATAGGTGGACTTGAGGAGTATGAGGAGAAGGAACAAAAAACTTCAGAAAAGGAATACGCGACGTGCCTCGTGCGGGGTTTAAAAATAGCATCACGCGTTCTGGCGCCGTCGAGTAGCGTCGACTCCTTCATCCCCGTACGCATATTTTGGGCGTTCTTCCTTACCCTCACCCTCACTCAAGTATTTTAATTCACAACATCGTTGTATCCTGTCAGCTTAGCCTTCGTCATCGTGTGTATCGTCCTATCGCTCTTCTTTATCCTTATTCAAGTGTCTTAGTTCTAGTTTGCGGCTGTGGTCGTACGTGTCGTTTCATTGCTATTCAAGCGTTTTCGTCTAGGGCAGCGTGGTCGTCTGTATAGCTTCTCCTTCTCCCCTCTACCACGTACGTATCCCTTCTTCGTACCTTTGTCACGTACCTTCATCCATGACATTACGCTATACTCTCCTTGTGACCTAGTCCTTCAAGTTCGTACGTATCATTCTATCTCCTTCCTTCCCCCTTCTTACATCGTATCATCCAAGAAATTTCGCAATGACACCCACTGAACAAGCCGCTATGGAGGCCTCCATCATCGCCGCTTGCACAAAACACAAGCAAGAGCACTGGCGGGACAAAGACTACCGTGCCTGCGTGTTCATCGGACTAGATTACTTCGTTAAGTACGACAGCTACGAGAGTCTATGGCCTCAAATCGCAACGCAAATATATATCTCCAACTATGCAGAGTCTCAGGCAGATACGCCACGCATTCCCAAGGTCATACATCACTTTCGAGGAGACCGGGGGAGAGCATACCTCGTCATGGAGTACATCAAGCTCGTGGACTCTCCTCCAGACATGCGCGAGAGGACAGCAGAGGCTCTCAAGTGGCTTTCCGGGGTTCCAGCTCCTCCCGACCATGTGATTGGTCCCTTAGGGGGCGGTCGCATCCGCCACAGATTCTTTCAGGACTACAAGGCGCCTCTGCTTTTCTCGAGCATCGAGGCCTTGGAGCGATATATGGAGAAAGTGAGTCCACGCTTATATTTCCCCGAGCATCGCCTGACGCCAACATGTATTCTGGACCAGGGGCGCACGATGCTCTCGAAGTTGGCCAGGAATCCGGTGAAACCTGTCCAGATCAGCGGTGAGCGGCTAATATTCACGCAGGCCGACATGGACGCCAGCAACTTTGGCGTCGACGAGGACGGGAACACGGTCCTATTGCACCAGATGCTGGCAGGTGGTTGCAAACAAGTGTTCTAGCAGAACACAACTTGTTTGCGGCAATACCTCTAAATTAGAAGCACTGTTTACAAACAATTCCTCACACGAGAGGACTCTGTTCGCAAACAATTGCTCTCCCTCACAACAGATGCCTCACTTATGTACCTCACGATTCCCGACGCACTTCCCAATTTGGATGCTCTGCTGCGGACTGTTGAGCTCATTATTGACTACGTTCGGCGCCCACTTCCTCATTTGGTAGCTCCTAAACGCCGGATTTCCGAGATCGCCGAATCATAACTCATTGATTACCCACTGTATACTAATCGCGAACAGCAGCTTTCCCGGCATTTACGAGCTACGTAGAATACATGTATATAACTAGTCTACACAGCATTCGTTGAGCCCTAGTTTAACTTCCAAGCGCACCGCCCACCGAGCCACACCCGCTAGCCATGCCGCACGTCGTAGATGGTGCCACAAGTATGAATCTGTATCTTGAGCCGCTAGTGATGGGGCGACAGCAGCTAGTCCCGGCACCCATTGAGCTAAGGGGAAAGGCAAGCCTGGAGTAAGTGTATTGGTCGTCATGCGAGAACGGTAATACCCGTACCCAGGTGGCTCTTGCATTGCCACAACCCGCCGGCGCTGTTCTGCAATGCGTCACAGCCTGCATATTGCTGGACACTGCTGCCGTTGCCGTGCCAACGTTCACGATGGTCGTCCATTCACGCCGCCTGCCGGCCGTGTCAGGCGGCAACAGC
>JABCKH010007733.1:0-37994 GCA_018851285.1 Lyophyllum semitale | reverse complement strand
CGCTATCCATCTCCTCCAACTTCAGAGTCCTTGAAGGGACTGTTGACTCGGAGGTTAAGAACACGCAATCATTCAAAGCCTTTGGCAAGCATGGCCAAACACAATCACGTGCGCAGGTCCCTTATAAACCACGCAGATTTTTTTTCTGATCTTCACTCATTTGGACTCGCATTTATTGTCCCCCTGCGAAACACATTCTGCTCGCAGGAGCCTACAGCGTGTCCCAGACGGATCATTGACGCCTCAGCTGGAGCGCACTCTCGCCTTTGTGCAGTCGTCGAACTTGGGGTGGAGTTCCTTACCAGAGATGTTACAGACTATTTTCTTACGTTGTACTCGTACGCAACTTTACCTTCTCCGATTGTTTTGATTCTTTTGTTGTAGACGTGGCCGAATGATATAATATTGTTATTGTTGAGGCTTCAGGAGATTCGTCGTCGCATCTAATCGGGTCTTCTCATTTTGTGCTGGATGTCTCCTGCACTCGTTAGATTTACATGACTCGTCGTCAACGTCGCTTCTTGAGTTGCACGCTAGTGGTGAGTGACTTTGTTTACTTGTCCTTCGAACACGATTCCCGCGCACCTGGCAAAGATGATCTATTCAGAATCGCAACGAAACATTCGTCTCAACGAATCGCTCATGAAATTACCTAAAGCACTCCTGAGCCTTTTCCCATCTTGCTTAAATCATCCTTTCCAATCCGTCGTATGCTGATCGACAATATTTTGCAGGCTGACATTGTTTGCAACATTCCTGGTCGTCGTGTATTGTGGTTGACAGCAAGAGCCAGCACCGTACAGGCGAGCGGGTGATTGACCGGTCAGGGTTGGGAAAGGCACGCACCAGGCGGACATCGGGCAGATGTTTCGCGCGTATCAAAGACTGCATCTATCCATACGTTCCAAGCAATGCAATACGCTCCAGTCGGGTCTGCCCGTTTCAGCATGTGCATAGCAGGCGCGCGAACTTCAAGTTGGTGTACTTGTGGAGAAACCGGTGAATTCATTGTGTACTTCCGGGAAGTCATCCACTTAAACTTAAGCCTTGTCATGGTGATCAATAGTTTTAAATCGAACCTTGCAGTTGGCAGTTCCCGCCGAGATCTGTGTGTTATCAGGCACGATCGTATCTGCTCAATGCTCTCAGGTCAAGTCAGGTCCTCCCCGGCTGTCTATCCGGTGTCTAGAGTCAACCATCATATCTCGTCGATCCAGTTCTCCAGACTCATCGATCATCACGGCACAGCCTGCCGCAGCCTCGATAAGGGGTCGTACCCTGTACCGTCATGGCCGTGAAGTAGCAGAACGATCGTTAAGTCGGATTAGCTTAACCGTTCGTCCTACAATCCGGACAACCAGCCGCCAGTGTCTACGGAAAAGTTTGCGCAATGTCGTAAGGCTGTACAATCTGCGAGGCCTTCAAATACGGACCAACGTATCCACTACTTCATTCAACTAATAACCTTTTCTCTTCTAATTTCGTCGAGGATGTCTAGCATTAACGGTAGGCTCTCTCCCTTTTTCTTTATGGTTGCCAAAACTGAACCATGTGCTATTGACAGGTACCAGTATCATTCCCCCGCAAGTGGCCCCGCACTCGCGGTATCATTACGTTCCCACTCAATGGATAGCATTGCTCTTCGTTGTGCTCTTTGGCGTCTCGACGTGTAAGCACAGCTCACTGGATCGACCATATTTACTTCATAGCTGATTTAAATCATAATCTCAGTGCTTCACATAGGCCAAACCATTCGGTCCCGCATGTGGTGGCTCCTCCCCACAATCTGCCTAGCTGGCGTGGCAGAGGTCGCAGGGTGGTCCGGACGCCTCTGGAGTAGTTACAATGTTGGTGCCCGGTCCCCGTTCTTGTTGCAGTTCGTACCCCTCTTTCTCTCTCTCCTGGCTCATCGTCTCTTATGCGTAATGGCAGGATCATTACAACAATTATCGCGCCAACGCCACTGGTTGCCGCGAACTTTATTATACTGGGTCGGATCATCCAATCATTAGGTTCATCGTATAGCAGAATTCCCCCGCGGTGGTGTAAGTTCTTTTGCAACTTGCGCACGGCTCTAGGTTCTGATTTCTTGTCGTCCAGACACTACTATCTTCTGCATATGTGTAGGCCTGATATAAAACTTAGAAAGACTTTCGGTACTGAATCCTTTTCTGCATCAGGATGTTATCGCTTTGGTGGTGCAAGGAACTGGAGGCGGATTGGCAGCGTCCGCGACCACTACCACTGCGACCGCGACAGTAAGTTTCTTTATTTCTTTATTTCTGCTCGCCTGACGACGATCCTTTACGAAGGGCGGAAACGTCATGCTCGGTGGTATCGTCTTCCAACTAGGTACACCTCCCCCCCAGCTTGTTTGAACTTCCCTTTCTGACGAGCCTGTAGTTACCATAACGGCGTATGCAGGGCTGGCTATCGAGTTTTACACGCGCTACTTCCAGAAAAAGCCCTTCCCTTCGAGACAAGATGACTCGGCTCGTGCAGTCGTCGGGCCGGCCCCCCTGACTCAAAAAGTGAAGATAATGTCGGTGGCTCTCATATTTTCCACGCTCTGCTTGTACATCCGGTACGTTCTGCTGCTGTGCGTTTCTACTCTATGATCTCATACGTGTGTGAACAGTGCGATTTACCGTACCATTGAGCTCGCGTATGGATGGAACGGCAGAGTCATTTCTACCCAAGTATACTTTAGTGCGTCCAGCGCCTCAAGTAAACCGTTTAATCTCTAGCTAACGTGAAACGTTCTTTCTGCACAGACGTCCTCGACGGTGGCATGGTTGTCCTTGCGATCTACACAATGAACTTTGTTCACCCAGGGGTCTTTCTGCCAAGCGAGGACCAGTCGGGTAGTGATGAGAGCCTCGATTTGAAGATACAGAAACCGAACTTTTTGTGCTAATTTTGATACGCCACGGACAGCCTACATACTTTTATTATCGGGTATTTATCTTACTTCTTACTGAACTTCTTAGCCAACTTTGTACAGGCTGAGGCTGCATAGACGGACTAGTATGCACTGATGAAATTTTATGCTAGCCTAGCAGAGCTGAGAACCAGGTTACGCTGAATCACCTCTTCTGAAGGTATGCCACAAACTGCGTTGTCTTACAGTTTCCATCATCCTGCCATTTCAATGGCCCATTCCGAGAAACCCACCCGGGATCGGAGAGCCCAACAGAATCGTTGACCCACTGGCGCTACCGTTGTTTCTAACCAGGTCTACTACAAGCAGTTAGTGAGCACAACACGCCTAAAATTAAAGGGGGCCTGGGTGGTCGCAGGGAAGTGCTGAGTTCTAGAATATGAAGAATAGTCGACAACCCTGTATGTATGATACGCTGGCACCATCCGAGGGACTCGAACTCGGCGTACACATACGACGGGGCCGAACAAATCTCAGAATTCATGTGGTGTTGGAGCTGCTGGAAGAGTAATTCGCCCTCAAGCGGCGAATTGGTGGTAGGTCCGTCAGTAACACCTGGAAGAAACCCTGCGTTTTGAACTACATCGGTCGGCGGACTGAGCAACGAGTCAACGACGCAGGGGTGGGAAAAGAGAAGGTTGGATGAACCTGGATCGGAAAAACTCATTGGAAAGAGGATGACTTGACGATACCAATCATCAGTTCAGCTTAAAATTCATACTATTCAAATAAGGATCTCAAGTGGTACCGTAACGTATTCAACACCAAGGGGGAAGTCGCTGTGTGTACATCCAAAGCGCGTGAGTTCGGTTTGAATCCATGGAGGTCAAAGGTCCCATCGACGATTGGAACATAAGCAGAAGATGACAGCAGAATAATTAAATACAAGACCAGCAAAATATCGTGAGACGGTTGCGACGGATCTGCTCAGAGCCTGCTGAGGATGGGGGAGCAGTCGTACCAAATCCAGATCCAGAACAGGAGTTTCCAAATTGGGGACATCAGTGTGATCCGAAGGATCGTCGCCAGTTGGGTCCATAAACGCCTATAACAAGATGTGAGCCCACAACCAACCCACAACTGCTCCCGACGTGGGTAGGAAAGGCCAGATCCAGCATTCCGTGGGCCGCTCCCTGAGTTTTGTCAATTAGGATTCGAAGGGAGTGGGTTTGAGGTGATTAGTACAGATGCAAATACAGGAAGACAGCACTGCGGAAGGAATGTAGCACATAACACCGTCGAAGTAAGAAGCAGCGTAGGAGACATGTCATGAAACCGTCCTATCAATGATAAATACCGGAAGAGGGGCGTTAAGGAGTATCGTAAAAAGGGGTCAACGTAATGTAGGCCCAGGGTAGCAAGCGCATCATGGTTCGTAGAAAAGTAATCTGCAAAGCTGTTTAAAACCTTGGGGAGAAGTATGTAGGCAACGTGTTCGGTTGAGGATATCAGCGACACTTGTGAAAGAATGCGCATACAGGGGCAAACCATGTTGTCAGTTGTAAGTAACAACGTGGAGGCGGTTATGGATGGTTGAGACAAGGGTGAGGCAAGGATGGGATCGAGTTTGTATCGGAATGTGTGCGGGGTTACAGCGTGAGAGAGAGTTGAGAAATAATAAACGAGAAGCAATGCGACAACTGGCGAGCAACGGGGGAGAGTATCTGCGAGGAGAAAGCCGATGAGCAACCCGAAATCAAGGAGCAAAGCGAACCAGCTTACTTGCAAACCCCCAAAGATAACGAAGCTTAGCAGATAACGCAGCTACAGCAGCCTGCCCCTCTGTTCTCGTCTCCCCCGTCTCCTGTAGAGGGCTGGGTACTCCCTAAAGCGACACAACGTGATTAGGGTCTTAGATTAGTTCAGGGGGTGCAAAGGCTAACCATCGCCGGCCCTGTTTCTATTCCTTTTCTTCTTCAGGTCGTTCTCACCCGAAGGAGCGTATGGCCTGACGGAAAGGTGTACAATCGTGGGTGTAGGCGCGGGCGTCGATTGCGGGGTATGGGTGGGGAACTTTAGTTCTGTTCAGATATTCCATGAGCAGTGCTGCTACGCTTGACGCTTGAAAGCGCCGTGAATATAAGATGCATGAAGGACTCACTTGAGAGTGTGTCATCGTCTTGAAGCATCTTCCCGAGGTACAAGACACGCAAGTAACTTGGAGCAAGGGGGCGTTCGTCCTCCCACTCTGCATTCCAAACATCAACAGCTTATTCTCAGACATTGTATCACTGAGGACGTACCTGTAGGCCAACCATTCCACACGAGCTCCTTCAACCGTCCCAATGTTGTCTCAGGTTCGAAAGACATGGTCCGCCTCCGCCCAGAAATAACGAGAAATGTGATGTAGACCTGCGGGGTCTGCGGTACCTGCGTCTCTCCAGGGGCTCCTGGGCTCTCTCCAGCACATTTCGCTCTCTCTCCTCCATGTGAGGCCAAACCCTCCTCGGTCCGGGGTAAAAGCGGTGGCTCGTGTGATGACGTTGACTCCGCTGGCCGCGACCCGACAAGTCTTGTGCTTGTTTCTGCCTCGGTCATCTCGAGATGGGTTGCCGATGTCCTAGCAGAAGAAACGTCTGCTTGGCTGGACCCGTCCATGGTAACGTATGGTCGTGTTGGTGGTTCGAGGGATGCCATGCTTTAGTTCCGATTCGCAGACCCTGCGTCGGCAACGAGGCCCTGGATCTCGTCAATATCGTTGTCAATGTCCGTGTGCTGAACGGCTGTCGTCCAGCCAGGAAATGTGGTGAGACCAACTGGGGGGAATCGAAGCAAAAGGACGATCACAAATTTCTCGTGCGTAGTATTTATAGTACTTCGGAAGTGGATGAATTTCAAATCAGACGTGAACCAAACGTGACGCGTGAACAGTGAACCTGCCAACGCCACAAACCACCAGTGTCCCTAGACAGAACAGTTGACAAGATAAGGCGGGGATTGAGAAGAGTGTAACAGAGTTTCTGAGTTGCTGGGGACTTGTGTAAAGCCTGTAGTGTGAGTTATAAGTGTTATTGTGAGTCTTAGACGCCTCAAAATGGGCACGATCTCTCACGTGAGTGGGATATCCACTTCTGATCCCATATTCTCAGCCCTCACACTGACAGTGACAGCAACCTCACAGGTGATAATTCATTTGTCAGGATTCTTCGCTTCCTAGTCAATGGGGATGAACACGGAAGGGGATACCCCCGCAAATTTTGCCAACGACGTTTGGGTCACCGAAGTCTTGTTGAGGGGATGTCGAGCTACTATGTCGAGGTCTGTTGTTTCCTGACCTTCAATCACCCTGGGAGTCCGACACTGGGACTTCAAGCTTCGGCTACTACATATTTATGGACTTGAAATAGGAACCCTTCTATAGGTCACCACTCTAGCTGACAAGTATTTGACGACTCATAACTAAGGAATGTTTTGAAATTGTCAGTGAAAGGCAGCAATATTCATGATATCTTACCCTGATTTCGAGATCAACCTGGGCCCGTTAACCTCCGTTCTCCGTCCAGCGTCACAAAGTCCGATTCCATTTATTCGATGGCTATGGCTTTCTTCGTTAATGTCTTGGGGTATATCCAATGTGAGGCTTAAGGTTGACGACCAGCATCAAGTGCAACGCGGTTCCACGCCAGCTTCTGCGTATGCATCGCCGTAGCCCATCTATCACTATGCATGTCATGATCCGAGCACATCGACAAGATGGTCGAAATATTTGTTAACATGGATGTACTGCATGTCAACTAAAAATACAGGTTACGATTAGCAATAATCAAAGCAGGTATAATGAACAGTTCGAAAGCGATTAAAAGGCTTGGTATGGTGTGAGAATAAGTTACGGGAGGCGGATGTCGGATGGCCAACATATGAATGCCCATAATACATGTCATGGCTCGGACCTGGGCAGTGGTACCATTTCAATAGGTTCAATAGGAGCAGCGGTCGACTCTTTTGAATGAGTCGAGATAAACGAAGAACCGAAGGAGGGGTGTTTATTGACAGCAGCAGCCGTTGAAGACGTTCCCTCGAGAAATATTGAAGAACCCCGTCGTGCACTCGAGGAAAAGGTGGTGAGTGCATGTTGTGAAATATTGGTAAAGGATCGGAAGGGTATTGGTCCGCGAGGCCTAGATGCCTGAGTTGTGAGGTACTCAGTGACTGCCTCGTCGAGATCATGGTCGTTCCGGATGCGGCGGTAGATGTATGTCACCAGTACCAAAAGGTTGCAGGCCAGGACGGTTAGTGAAGCCTGGATATAATATGAACTCAGCTGAGAAAGGGGTGATAGGTGAAAGAGTCATACCTCGAACGTAGCTGTGAAGTTGTGAAGCAATCCATCCGAGCTAATCGCGAAGGCTGCGTGTGCTACGCTGACGCATGTCGTCAGGATGCTAGCCGCAAAGACAGCGCGAATCATGTAGCGCGGGACTGCCGGGAGAGGGCTGTTCCACAAGAGAACCAGCGGGACCGTGACGAGGGCAGCGTTCGCGACGATATCCGCTATATTCCAAGCGCATCAGCATTTCTTGCATCAATTGAATAGCAGGAACGACTCACTGCTTAACCTGACAATGTCGAATTTACTCCGTACACAATCAGTGACCCATGTTTTGTCGCGTCCACATATCCAACTCTTGAAGAATAGCAAAAGAGACGCGGCGACCCCAAAAAGACCGATCATCCAAAGAACAAGTATCCTCGTCCGTCCTTTCGGCAGAATTCGAAGAATGCTGCAAGCCATACTGATTCGGGCAGACCTAGAGTATAACACGTTAATCGAACAACTGGACGAACTGGCTCTATGTGAGGACACACCAAACGGTGCAAGTGAATGCCAGGGACACTGTTAGGCTATTCATCCGTGTGTTCACCTTCGAAAGAGAGTGACCCGTGTTAGCTCGTTCTTTGTGAAAGTGTTAGGCCATCAGCATTGCCATGAAATTAGAGGTGAAAATACCATCGTCCAAAGTGTGTTGCCAGTAGAAGACGAGGTTGATTGTGTCACACATAACAGCGATAAGCGCCCACCAGTCATCCCACGAGAACTGTTTCCGCTGTCGCCGGTGTACTAAGCGGAATGTTGTGAGGACGATGGCGATGCTGTGAAAAACCGTCGCGACGACTGGCAAAGACATGTGAGTTCCCAAATCGAGTGGAAGGGAGAGGACGCATGGGCTACGCACTCCTCAGGTTAACGGAGAGCATCGACCCGGACGCCGACGCCGTCGTCGAGGTCCGTGCACACCGTGAATGGTGGTGGCGGGAGGGAATGAGGAAACGTGCGTGTGTTCGGAAATTCAAACAAGAGATCTTGTGGCCATGACGGCAATCGCAAGCCTAGGGTCGATACAACACAAGTTACCGACGGCATGGTTGATGCCGACATAAGTCACATGGAGATCTGTTGATTTTGAGAAAAAGTTCGGCGACGGTGCGATTACCACAGCCAGCCCGAGGTTTAAGCATCGGATTCACAACCACTGGCAGGTTCTCGTCGTCCATATACAATTCACGCCGCGACGATTCGTCCCACGCGGGCCCACTTTGAATTCTTCGTTCCGACACGGTGCTGCTGGATAATTGGAGCACTTTGCTGATTGACTACTCTTTGGCCTGCGAGTGAGCATATTTGCGGTGAGGATAAACACTTCGAGGTGTCCCAGTCGGGCGTAGAGAGCTTGCTGAAGACGTTGAACCGATGTGCTAACTGTCAAACGTCCCAAAGGCTCAACGCGCGTAACACCGCGTCAGAATACTCAGGTTTGTGAACATAGGGTTCGTTGCGGTTGCGGATACGTTGAACTGATTGTTCCCGCTTGTGGGATCGCGTCGGTGTAATATATTCTTCTCCTCCGTTGTGGATAGGAGAATCGACCGTAAAAGACTGCATTAAGATGAAAGTAAAAAGAGTCGGGGACAGACATTGGCCCGGGAATGTTGCGAACTTGACAGGATTAATAGGAGACAGTCTGGACTCTGTGAGGGTTCATGGTAAGATTCAGGATAACATGCTATATTTATTGAAAACAACCAAGGTTGGATCGTCACTCGACAGGGTCGGCTGAGATTATCATGGACTACGATCATCATTGCCAACGACGGACAGATGCGGAAGACATGGCGCAAATCAATTTCCATATCTGCGTCGTCGCGCCATCCCAGAAATGACAGCTGTGAAGGGAAATTGTAAACCTTGTCTTCCGCTGCTTTAGACGATCAGCCATTTTCGAAAGCGAGCCTAGAAAATCTGTGAGGGACTCGTCCGATGAAGAGGGAAATATGAATTCCAAGGCGTAGCAGTCTATCATCAGGGTTCAGAAAAGGTGTTGATGTACTCCACGGGTGCAGCTAGAGAATTGAGGTGGGGAAGACGCGGATTTGGGCCGGCTATCTGGTGAGTTGTATGCTATCTCACGACAGGCTATGCGGAGTTCTGCGAGGCTCGGAAAAATGACGGGAGGTCGTGGACCACGGCGTGCGTTGTGTACGTGGTTTCTGAGCGTTTGACATTGTTGGTGCCTCTAAATGCAGTACCTAAGGGACGTCGTGGAGTCGATCTCCAGGTACTCTAAATGGTGTACAGGAGGCGCTTTATGCAGAGGCGCCTCGTCGTCCATAAACGCGAAGCCCTTCCCAAGATTTTTTCGAGACAGCCATGGTGGCCACGACGCGAGAGGGGAAAAGGGATAGCATAGAGGTCCAAAAAGATGGCCGCCACAAACCGTGATTGAATCACACCATTTTTCTCCTATGGCTTCGAGGACGGAGAAGATATGTGCCGTCCATTTCTGCTTCGCCGCATCGGTAACGAACTCGACGCCTTGAAAAAAAAAACAAGGGACTCCCGAGATCCAAGGTAAGCTTGCGTATGGAAGATACGCCGAGGATTAGTCTGCGTATGCTGTGGAGAAACTCGTAGACCACGAAGCGATGTATCGCCATCTCGGGTGATATGCAGGATGATAGGTGTTGGATGGATTGGATGGAGGGCGAAAGACGAAGCACTTATAGGTCCGTGAATCCGACTTTAGAGAGTTGAATATCCTCATCGCAGTTGAAATTGGTTGGAATGTGGCTGTGCATTTGGCCATGAATCTTGGCACGAGTGATATTGCCACTAAAAACAACTGTGTTTCTGTCCTGTACCTATATCTGTTGCTGTCCGGGGATCAACCTGACCTGCGGCCTCGTTCTCTGGTAGCGGCGGACTTGGGTCCTGTAAAAAGTACCATCGTGAAATTCTCGGCCCCCGGCGTTCAGGAACTGGACCAAGCCGGTAATATACTACTGCATAACTACTAGCTTCGGATATACATGTAATCAACTGAATTGAAGTCGTTCACCGTTCAACGTTCAAACATTTACTTCGACCATCGAAAGCTCAGCTCTGTTACTTGCTCGACATTATGGGTATCTTAATAATAAATAGATTAATAATAACAATGGGTACGTTGTACTTCTCTCACTGCGACTCAAGAGACCTTGGAGTCGATCGCAAAAGATCACAGCCAATGATGAGTGACAGCCACATTTCGCCGGTGCATCCTTCGTGTTCCTCCAGGGTTCTGTGCGCACCGTCCGACCAGCACGCAATCTCGCCACGCCGAGTACATCAACACCACAAAGGCCTGTCCCTCAGGACTCCCGGTAGTGAATGGCTTCGTGTCTTGCCAACCAAGAGGGTTGACCGCCGGTGTCGCAACACCGGCCCCCGTGATATGCGGTTGCCCGTTTGCGTCATTGCCGCCCAACACTGCACGGATCCCATCCGCCCAACGAATATACTCTTGTCCGAACGCCTGTGGTCGAAGTACTACCATGCGATAAGCGACGGAGGCCAGGATAGAGCTGCCTGATATCTCGCCGAAGCCATGAGCCTTCGGATTGGCGTCATCTAGGTAGTTGCGAACTAAACCATCGTCTAGAGACGACGCGATTGCTCCGTCAAGGATTTCCTTAATCCAGAGAGAAAGATCGACAATGGCGTTTTTCCTCCACGCCGCACCCTGAGTAACGGGAGCTTTCATGACGGTGGCGAGGACGCGAGCCATTCCAGCTGCTGCCCATCCGTTCCCCGTGGACCACAGACCCGTATCTTTATTTGCAGGACCAATGATATGCTCCCAAGCGCCCTTGTAGGACAGTGTGGTGTTGGACTGGAGGATTTGACGATAGTATCCGCATTGGTTTACGGTTTCATGTAGTAAAGTTTCGTTAGAGCTGTCTACAGCGTAGTATGCAAGGAACGGTGGCGCCATGTAGACGAAATCCGCCCTGTAGAGTTTGTCAGCGGCGTGTAAGATGTTAAACAATGTGGAGGCACTTACCAAAGCTCTGCAGTGGACACGCGGTGCGAGATGGCACCGTTGTAATATCGAGGGGCAGATTTCACCAAGTAGTCTATCGTAGCTTGCGACGCGCTAGCGTACTGTTGGTCCGTCTTCCCAAGCATGACGGCGCTGACCCCTAGGCTGGCTGGATCACCCGTCGCGCCGTCACCGTTCGACAGAGCATTCACGCCCTCTCCGAATACGATCTTGCTTGCCGCATATGCCAAAGCTTTCGCGTCATTTTTATTGGCAGACGGTACGGGAAATGGCGCACTGCCGAACACCGACAACGATGGATTATAGAGTTCGAGTAGTGCTTGTGAGGCGGCACCAAATTCCCAGGAATGAGATGGGAGGGATTCGGCGAGGTTGGCGACCTTCTGGATATTAAAACCAGGCGAGAAGGGGAAGGGCCGAAAGACCTGGGCTCTCACGAGCAGGCATGAGATGGCGCCGACGAGGACGTTCCTTGCGCTGACCATCAGTATGGACGACAGTATTGTCAATCACCTATGGACAACAGTCCTGGGGAAGATAGATCGAGTCGCTGTCTCGTTAAGTAGGCCCGGGCCATATGTGAGAATAATCTTAGCTGAAGCCGAGATCTCCACATGATGAGGTGTCAGAAGGCAGGGCACAGATCTATAAAATGTAACGGAATCAAGTAAGGGCTATGAGGACCACATGTTTCAGAAGCCAAAGGTATCACAAGTCGAATGATCCCTAGAGTGCCGAAAAAGAGTGTAATGTCCGACTGAACGGGAGCGATGGTATGGGTACACCAAGGTACACCAGTGCACCGGTGACCCTTTGATCGTAACATTTGGCAGGACTTTTTTGAATCTTGGTGAAAAAGTAGCTGAATCACAATGGACTTTAGAAAGACAAATTACTCTTTTGGTATGATAATTGAGTGGTGCTTTGGAATTCGCATCCATTCGTTTCGTTGTCGAGGAGGTGAGTATCATATCCAAGGTGATAAAACATGAAGAAGTGGAGTGGTTTGACAGCAAAGACCGATTAGATCAAAGTTTTTGTTTATTTTACAAGCTTGTGTGAAACAACGTTCTAGTTACATCAAAACGACCATGCGGTGTTGTCGACATAAAGTAAGTACTCCTGATAGGCTCACATAAGCACCTGACACCAAATTTTAATACGCGTGGACGTTCTTGGTATCACCAGGTATAAGATTACTAATACGTCTGAAGGTGTTTGCCAAGTATAATGAAATGCGAGAGTCAAGAAGTGCAGAATTTTGGACCAAGCATGCGTAAGTATATCCTAATCGCTTCTGCTTCGGACTCCGTGTGTAAGGCTAACACCAGTTGAACCCAGAGATGGAAAAAGTGAACAACGTCCCGGTGCTCAGTAAGCTCGTTATTTTGCGTATTTGAATGACAGGCTGGACTGAGCTTGTGCGTTTTTGTAAGGTCAGGGGGAGTAGAATGGGAGGCCATCTTCCGATGCTCCAGAAGCAATATTTTGTTCGACGGTCAACCTTGTGTCAACCGCTTCATAACTACGTCCTTCGGGTCGGGATTGCCGACTTCGTGAGATTAGTACGGAGTTGCGATCGACCAGTCTTGCGCCGCAAATGTCAACGTGCAGTCGTGAAGGTCATAATAGACCGGCAAACGTGTGCTTCATCTCGTGTTAATAAATGAAATTCTTTGCGATAACAAGCATCTGGCCATCATGCAACTCTCGTCCATCGTTTGCTTGTGACCGCGGCGTATGTTATCGCCGCTTTTCCGACTGCAAGTAAGTGCATGCATCTAAAGTCATTCGCAGCCCCCTGATTTGGGCGAACCTAAAGATAGGCGTCCCAACCTCGATCCCTACGCTGGAAAGAGACGCTTGACCTTCCGTGCTGACGGCACATTCAAGATCACCGTATTTTCCGACTTGCATTTCGGCGAGAACTCTTGGGAAAGCTGGGGACCTGAGCACGACGCGAGCAGCGTGAAGCTGATCAAAACTATCCTGGGACCAGGAGGGGAAGCTCCTGACTTCGCGTGAGTGCTATTTTGAGCTGTAAAAACCTTTTGTCTGACAAATAGTCAACATAAGTGTGATTAATGGCGACTTGATTACTGGTGAAAGTGAGTTCTCTACTTGGTCTCCACCGAAATAATATTCCTTCATGACGTCCGCGGCAGACACATTTGCATCGAACTCTACAAAACTCGTCGACCAAATTGTTCGGCCGATAATTGATGCCAACGTCCCGTTTGCGACGACTCAAGGCGTGCGTCTCATTTGATGAATGAGCTTCGAAGTCAGAGGGCTCATTTCTTTATTGACCGCGTAGAATCATGATAACCAACCAAATATCTCTCATGAACAGATAATCAACCGCTTGTGGAGCCTCACGTCGTTGAGCTATACCCGTACGGCTCCTGATGGGGTAGGTGGTGAAGGTGGACCAGGGAACTACTGGGTGCCGGTGAGTACGCCGATTTTAAACTATAGGATGGACCTAACATCGTACCTGACAGTATAAAAACAAACATGGCATTACTACACTTCCTATCGGAAAATTGTGTATGTTTGAACCTATGAGACTTGACAAGGCTCCAGTTCTTATCCTCTGGTTCTTTGACTCTTGTGGTGCGCCCTCTTTCCACCTTAGCCGGGGTTCTTGCAACTAATGATATTGCAACCCCAGGTGGCTTCTCACCTGGAGCCGACTCACATCGCATTCCAGACCACGTTGATGCCTCGGTCGCACAGTGGATCGATCACGAGACTACAGCAATGAACGCCGCTTGGGGCCCAACTAGTAAACGCGGGGTACTGTTGCCTTTATGCACATCCCTCCGTGAGTGCGATGTCCATTATATCACAAAGCTAAAGGTTCCGTTCCCATTCGTTCAGAAATGTTGTTAGGGGTCTAACCGTGAATCCAGAGACAAACCCAGGTCTAAACGGTACGTTTATTTATCGCTTTCTACCTCTGTGCAATACATCTCATTTCTTCTTGAAGACGATATCTTGGGCAATGGGAGTGTACAAGGCACTGATGACGCACCATTCTGGGATGCGCTCAACAAGCATGTGGAAAATCTGCACGCCATAATATCTGGCCATGGTGAGGAAGTGCCCCCCGCCTTTTCCCCAAGTCAATCCTTCTCAAGCCCCTTCTTGTTCTCTATCGTTTGTTTTAGACCACGGAAACGAATGGTGTGCTCGTGAACCGTCCAAGGACGTGATTTTCTGCTTTGACAAGCATTCTGGGTAAGTTTGACGCGCTTTCTCCACGAGGTCTCTTGTGTGATAGTAATTAATTACAGGTATGGTGGGTATGATTCGCCGAGCTGGGGCCACGGTGTGCGGAATCTCAAGTTCACGTCGCCGGATCCTAAAGCTGGTGTCAAAACTTGGATTAAACTTGAGAATGGGGAGACGAGGGTAGCGATCACTCTTGACGGGCATTACAAGCGATCGTTCTAACAATTTCTTCCATATCTATTTATGTCCTACTTCCTCTCCTCTTAGGCTAATCCATTTTGGTATCAAGGGATAAGCAATCCGTTCCAACTTCCATTTCGGATGCTCGAGCTCAATGCGAAAAGGTATTATTGCTTTGGGGAATAAGTACAAGTCTACAGGCGCTTGGTGAACGCCGTCTATCAAGATGCAAGATGGATGTGGTGGAGCGAAGGGTTGTATGTTCTAAAGCTGCAAGCATGAAGGCAAGAAAATGAAGATACAGCAACTTAACGGGAAGAAGGTTTACTGCCTACGAAAATCCAAGACATGGCAATGAGTATCCGGAATCCTACTCCAATTGCGAGCGTGCTTGCCGCGCCGACTTTTCCGACCAAGGCTCGTCCCATAAACGCACCAATAAACAGTGAAGCAGCCGCGATAACCTTGTGATCGCGCGACGCAACCTTCTTCCGAAGCATGAACAGGCGTGGGTCAGACATAAGCTCGACCCAGACAGTCGTCAGCACAACTACATTTCTGGTTAGAACGTTTGGGAGGGAGAAGATGGATCGAGACGCACTGGTAGTTCCGAACTGAGTATTGAGTCGCTTGCCCAGGATGCCCTGAACACCGAGGCTCGCACTCATGAAGGCGAGACAGACGAAGGACAGAGCATTTGTCCACGCGGGGTTGCCTCGGTCACTAGCAATGTTGCCCTGACCGCTCTTCCAGATTGTGACTGCAGCCGCCATCGTGCACAGTGCCTGAATGAGAGTACCCGCGATGAGCCATATGCGCTTCAGGGGCCCAACTCTGTCACCGATCCGACCGACGAATGCACCAGCATTGAACGAGATGAGCGAGCACAATGCCTGTTGATCAGCTTTATGGAAAGACAGATCCCTAAACCCTTTCGGGCCTTCAAAGAGACGAGCGAGGGCCAACGCCAACTGAAGTTCATGAGCGGAAGCTAAAAATAACTCGTTGACGAGTTGGCTTACCTGCGCAAAGTTGCCGGTCTGGAAACCGCACCACACAAAGACGGCGGAAAAGGAGATGACATCGCTGGAATCCATTCAAATATAAGCCTATCATGTTAGGCGAAAAAACAGTCAAAAGGACGTACATGTATCCTGTCATGAAACAAAACGCCGCCAAGGGACCTGTAGATTGCGCTGGGTCCACATCTGAGTTGAGATACGTCCAGAACGAGGACGGCGGTGATTCTCTACGCTCCCCCTCCTCGACGTCCTCCTTGTTGCCGTTCATGGTGGTGGAAGTAACAGACGAAAGTAACCATGGTGGTAGAGGAAGTTTTTATATTTAGACCCCGACGCCTTCCAGATCCGAGGGCATACGGAGCTCCGACTGATAACGAGAGCAAAAGTGGTTTACACCAGCTTGGCTATTCAGACTCATGAACGGTGGGCTGCGCACCTGCAGCCTGAGCTAATTTGGCCTTTTGTACTCTATAGATTCGACGAACTAGACTTGGCAGGCAGACAATCACCTTAAGTTTGAAAAAAAGTTTTTCAACGGTCTTCCAAGCTCCGTTTCTTCCCGGTCAGCGTCCGATACGGATATTTTAAGCCCGTGTTCAAGCATCTACAACTCAGGCTGCTTTCTCTTCTCTAGTATGGCTAGGCCCCATGGTCTTCCGTTTCTCCCCGGACAGCCCTCGTAGTACGCGTTTACTAAACTTGTTCAAGCGCCTTTCATGTATTCCCGAATCTCTGGGATGGCTGGGCTGGGCCACTTTAACACCGAGCTGACAGTTTGCCTTGGGCCTTGGCACCAGCTTGAGCCTTGGGACCAAGGTGCGATCAATCCTCTTCCTTGGACAAGCCTTTTGAGTAAGCTACGCCTCTTTCTTTGTCTCAACCAATTACGGGCGTTGCGTATAACGTGCGTTACGAGAGGTTACGAGACTCTCAGCTCAATTAAAGGGCGGGCCCTATTGCATGCCCAAGTCGTGGTATCATTTCTTTTTTGTCCAACACTCCTGATTATTTCAGGACGTCGACGATCCTTCGGTGACACTGCTTGTGGTTTGGGTCACATCCAGACATTGCGCGGGATTATAGTCATCTATGTTTGACTGAGTATGTTATCCTAAAATTTAATTTTCTTCAGCGCTCAACTGGCCAGGAATATCAGTTTTTCGTTGTGGTGCAAAGTTTGAAGTTCAAGTTGTGATATAAAATCATGCCCTGGAGCAACCACGCTGAGGAGAATGGAGCAGCTTGCTGAATGGCTGGGACAAACTACGTAACAACGGGTTTCGAGCTTCTCGAAGGTCTAAGGTAATACTGGCGTGATCCACAACTGAATCTGATCAAGCGTAGACAGTGGAATGTAGTACTATGAGGTAGAACGTAGTCCTCTTGGCTGCCCTTCATATCAAGTCAACGTCAAGCGCCAATGCTCTTGTTAGATAAATACGTTGGGTACAACTGTGTCATGGGTATGGCTATAATTGGTGGCGAGAGAGGGTACACTTGCGACTGGGAAGTTCACACACCATTAAGGATCGATAGGCAATATAAGGGGATTTCTTACGCTCAGCGAGTAGAAATACTTTCAGTGTGCTATGTCATCTCTCCGAAGATTCATAAGAGGTAGATCCACCAGCAAAGGATCTACGGATGTAACACCATTAGAAAGTCCTCTTGCAGAAAGAAAATTACACCCACATGCTAAGGACCGAGGTAAAGTAGTGCCTGTTCTTTGATCCTTGCATGAGAACTTCAGCAAAGTCGAATCGGTTCACATACTAGTAGGAACAAGAGTTTCTGAAGGGACCATCGCTGTTTTTACGCACGACGAGCCTTCAGCTTAGAGGACTTGACAGACGGATGGCGTCTGATTCATACCCAAAAAATTTCCACCTAACGTCGAGATGAGTTCGAGTTGGTGAAAGAAACCTTTCGCGACACGCGCACCTGAGAATCCCATTGAAGTACTAAAACAATTTGAACTTTTGCTGTGAGAATAAGAATTTGGAACAGGTTTATGATGTTCGAACAACACGAGCGCAGCCGATGCAACTATTCTCCCAGTCAGTAAACGCTTGCATCTACGGAAAAGGGCGTTCACCATGAGCGTTGCGAACTAATGCTGCCTGCGAGTGTATATCGATCGCTATATGAGGGTCCGGGTTTTACGACGATCCAACTATCTTTATAGCCGACTTCGGCTTCAGGTATAAATTATGTATGAGCCGGCGAGCGCGAATGTCAAACGTAGATAGCTGGAGGCGTACCAAGACCGAGCGCCCTCCGCGAAGTGTTTTGGGCACCAGCATTGAAAACCATGAAAACATGCCAGCGAAGCTGAAGTTACTGTCGACTGACATAGGGCCGTCGTGCGGGTCGAACTTCGCAGCATCGGAGGCTCCAAACGCACTAGTATACAAAACCACGACGCTTGGCTCTACCCACCAATTGATGCTCAGTCATTCAATTTTCTCCGTTGAGACGAATCAAGCGTCTGAGAGTCTGGGTTTCCACGCCGTATGGCATTAGCTTTTTACTCGAAGCTTAGTTTACTCATACGTACTTGGGCGACACATGGAAATCAAGCATTATACCTCTTCTATCCACAGTAGCACAGTAGCGTTCATCGTTGAGCATTTCGTCGTTGTCACTAAGCCTCTTCTGGTACACGATCGATACCGACTTCCAGTGTCCCGACTCCTTCGCCATGCAAGGTGGTCCAGCTTGATCGTTGGGGCCTTTTTAATCAAGATATGAGCCAGATGCTGTCCTGGTGCTTTTCACTCTATTGCACGGCGAAGGCGTCGAAAAAGAGTAAAAGTGGGATTCGAACCAAATTAGAGCGGGATTCGAACCCACGCCACGGAGCCAGGAACAGTGACTGCAACCAGCAAAGGTGAGAGTGGGATTCGAAGTGCGAGAGTGGGATTCGAACCCACGCCACAAAAAGTCTGACGAGAGTGGGATTCGAACCCACGCCCCGGAGGACCAGATAGACGGTGGGTTCGAATCCCACTCTCTGGAAGCAGCTACTGCTTTGGTCCTTAGTCTGGCGCCTTAGACCGCTCGGCCATCTCGCCATGGTATTCCATGGTAGTATATAGCATATGACGCCCCAGAAATGCACCCATTTGTTGGGGACGAGGCGTGGTTGGACGAAGGGCATTGGCGTACATGGCGACAGGCATATGGGCGATGCTGTAGGTGAAAGATTGCTCCGTTGTAGTTCGGTGGGCGAGTGTCTTGTGTGTGGCCGTGGCCTGCGCAGTTCGTCGCATGTCTGGAGGGCTCAACAGATCGTAGAGTAAACCTACAACATATGCATCGCACAACGAATATAAGGCTCCATAACGGGTGGTATGAATGCTCCACTAGAGCAAGAACGGGAGGTTCTGTTTGCCGATTACTAGTCCTTAGTATACCACACTGAATGGTCGGGGACATCATAAAAGTAATCGTCCACAATTACATGTCTGCGATTCCATGTTAACAGCGGTCATGAGACACTAAAGGGACACACCTACCTCATAGCTAGAGATACTTATCGTTCAGCGTGATCCTCACACGCGTCTCCCTAGCCTCCAGCCTAATCCACGTCTCGACTCCATCCCCTGGATCAGCGGACTTGAACGGCAGGTTACGCACGCCGTATCCCCAGACATCCCCGGTACATCCGCCATATCTACGCGACGCGTTCAGTCCACATGATCAGACAGCAAAGCAAAAATAAAAAAACTGACCCGGAATGTGTATCGACTCGGAATCAAAATATCACGTTCTTAGAACGATCGCGAGCGCACCACTCGTTTCCGTGATCTGAGTTAAAGACTTGAGTGTTGAGCAAGCGGGGATACAAGAGGCTATTACCGTGTTTTGAAATGACAGCGTGGAGGTTCTTGATATTCTTAGCAACAGCGTCCCAGAACACAGCATTTTTACCGCTGTTCGACGCATCGGTGATTGCTTGAAACAAGCCAGAGGTTATCCGAAGGTCGGTAGCAATGAAATAACGTCAAGGACCTGAGGCGGACGTTGGGAATATTTATCGCTGTTCGATGTGTCGGTAGTCGCTTGAACCGAGCCTGAGCCATCCAGAGATTCGGCTATGCAGCTTGTCAGCTCAATCATGTCGACGTATAGGAAGTATTTACATACCATTAAGGCCTGGATTCTGTTTGTTATCCAAATGGATTTCAAGGTTGGTATCAACACGGCTGAATAACGTCAGGGACCTGAGGCGGACGCCGGGAATATAGCTTAGAGGTGCAACCTTTTGTTCACGCAAAATTTCTTCTACGTGTGTGATATTGGCTTGGTTGTCGTGATTCTGTGAAGCAACTGGTTGTTATGTAGTCGAGCGTAAAGTGCGAAGAACGCTTACACCGTGAGACGAGGCAAAAGGGACCTTGGCCTCGTTGAGTGGCGCAACAATCTCGTCGATGAAGGTCATCTGGTCGATCAGAGGGGTAGTTGTGGATAAAGCTTCGTGGTGGTCACACTTTGCGAGAGCTTTGAAACCAACCAAACCAAGAATCCAATCGCTTTCCTTGACCTCGCAACTGCACGTAATCACTAGTAGGAAACTGGACGCAAAAATGATATAACAAGGGGCTAGTGTATCTGCAGTTGTTGCAACATCAAGTGGCTACGAAACGGAATGTGTTTCTTAATAGTACTCATCATTGACAGTTGCCCGAATCAAAGCTTCAGCCTGCTGCGACCTTGGCTTGATAGAACATTTGAAGGCAAGAGGCATACTGGCGACCAATATTGTCAGAAAGGCTCGCACGATCCGTCGAATGACCGACTTACCAGACTGCCGCAGAAGTGTATTCATGAGATGGCTCGATAACTTCGCCGTTCTCGCCTACAGCCTTGGTGATATCGAATGTAGCAATGATCGAAGCTACCGCAATCCAGATCGCGGAGGATGCCATATAACGTCCTGGACATATACTACGTCGGAATGGTTAATAAACTATACCAAAAGAAAAGACAAGTCGACAATTCACCGGCGTCCAAATCCGAATGCGGCATGTGCCGGGTCCTTGATTTCTGGATTCAATTTGCCATCCTTCATAAATCTGTCTGGCTTGAATTCAAATGGTTCGGGATAGATATTCTCATCGTGTAGCATGGCCCTGTCCGAGAGGTCTGAGCCATCACAAGACTTCCACCCTACTATTGTGACTTACCAGGAATTCGCAACAATAATTGAGTTCGCTGGGAGCCTGTAACCTTTGTATTCGTCTTCAACGCGGAGGAAGTGCGGCACACCTGACACACAGATGAATAAAAGACGAATGAAAGCTCGAACGAAACCTTACCGATCGGAGTGACATCTCTCCATCTCAAGGTTTCTTTCACGATTGCTGTGATATAAGGCAAAGAAGGCTGATCATCGAAGCTCGGCAACTGCCCTGGTCCGACGACCCTATCGAGCTCCTCTCGCGCTTTCTTGAAAGCTTCAGGGTTGGACAGTAGACCAAGGACACAAGACGCAGTGGCCGACACGGTCTATAGACGATAGTTAGTGAGAAAATACTGGAAACCCGGATGGAAATGTACCGTGTCCGAACCAGCTAGATTACACGGGTGCTTGGTATATGTGTCATTCGGGAAACCATCGAATACTCACCTGCATACATCGCGCCTGCTGTGGACTTGATCACGTATTCCTGATGCTTCAGGTCACCCGTTTGATCCATCCTCTCCAAGCTGTAAGATGTAAACGACGGAGTATGATTTCCATTGTCCTGACCACGATGAACATAAGAAGTCGATAGATAACATCGTAATTGGGACACTCACGATGTTACGCTTTGCAGCTTCGAAGGGGACATTGAGCATGGCCATCGCTAGTTTCCGCCACTCCTTCGCTTTACGCTTGAAGCCGGCAAACGGCATCCAGGACGGAACATACTTCAGGGCAGGAATAGCGTCGACGAGGAATGCACCCGGGACGATGGCCTCGACAAGACGTAGGACGCCACGTTCTGCTGTCTCGATATACGGATCATTCTTGGGCTGTGTATTCAAACCATAGGCAATTGACATAATCGTTTCGCCAGCCATACTGAACGATGAGGGATAAGTTCCCAGTGAGCGAGAGGCGATATATGTACTAACTAGCGCAAGTGACCAATAAGGTTATCAGGCTCGTCTAAAAGTCGACGGAGGAGTCCATGGGTAGCCTTCAGCTCGTGGGGACGGAAACGGAGGGATGCCGTTGGGTGAAACGACTGGTGCATCAGTCTACGGTGCTGGCGCCTTCCGAGGAAAACATCAGACTGTTTTAGATCATGATTGGGATTCATGCATGTACCAGTAGTCACCTGTTCATTGGTAGTTCAACCATAAGTGCTACAAGGGTATTAAAAAATACGAACCGTAATCCATGAACCCAAAGCTGTAGTCCCACCCCATCAACTCGTTTGCCATCGGCAGCCTCGGTCTTGTAATAGGATAATTAGCGGATGAGGGGTTTGGCTGCTCTGCACCCACCTGCCGGAGTACATTGACGACCTCTTCTCCAAGAGGTCGGTGGCTGCCTCAGCAGTGTTGAGGACAACGATCGACGTTCCTGCTACATCCAGATGAATGATGTCAGAATCTATGAAGTGCATATCAGTGATTATGTTCGACTATCCAACAAACACACTCACTGAACTCCTTGCACCACTTGCGGTAGGTTATCCATTCAAAGCTTGTCGGCATGTCCAGCATGTTTCCAATGAGAGGGAGCTTCTTGGGGCCAGGCGGCAGGGGTAAGCGAGATCCATTCTTGCACCGTTTGAGATAGAGGTATAGGATGAATACGAAAGAGGCCACTCCGGCTTGGACGTCGAGCGCAATCCTAGCCATAGCTGTTTTGAGACCCGAGCCACAGGTAATGTAACTTCAAATACCTCATTGACAGAGAGGCGTTCTGTTATCAGGCCTTAGTACGCGAAATATCTTGGCAGTGGATACACAACCAGCGGAATACTGCTATGATCTGTATACACAAGTTATTCATGATCTAAATACAAACAAACCACGACTAACCTGTCATTGTTCCGACCACGGGTCCAGTTCTGTCACATATCAGTATATGCGGCCGTAACGCGCGCAGCTCTTCGCATGGCTGGAGTGCTCAACAGATCGGGCAGTAAGCCTACAGTACCGTCAGTGCGTATGCATGACGCAACGAACACAACGCTCTATGACTGTGGATAGTCGCATACTGCAGTGAAGCCTCATTTTCGCCGAGTACTAGTCCTGAGTATACCACGCCGAGTGGTTGGGGATGTCATAAAAACATTCATCCAAAATTACAAATTGGCTGCGATTCCACGTTAACAGCTGCTATGGGGCACTAAAGGGTGCACTTACTTCACATCTAAATCAATACTGTGCGTTCAGCGTAATCCTCGCATGCGTCTCCCCAGCCTCCATCCTAATCCATGTCTCGACTCCATCACCGGGATTAACGGACTTGAACATCAGGTTGCGCACGCCGTATCCCCAGCCATCCCCAGTGTATCCGCCATATCTACGCGACGCCTTCAGTCTATAGGACCAGACAGCAAAGAAAAGTAAAAGCTGACCCGGAATGTTTATCGAAGCAGAATATCACATCTTTGGAACGGTCACGAGCGCACCACTCGTTTCCGTGATCTGAGTTGAAGAATTGAGTGTCGAGCAAGCAGGCATACAAGAGGCTATTACCGTGTCCTGAAATGACAGCATGGAGGTTCTTGATGTTCTGGGTAACAGAGTTCCAGAACGCGTCATCTTTACCGCTGTTCGCGGCGTCGGTGGTCGCTTGAACCGAGCCAGAGCCATCCAGCGAGTCGGCTATGCAGCTCGTCAGGTTAATCGTATCGATGTATAGGAAGTACTTCACGTACCATTGAGGCCTGGATTCTGTTTGCTATCCAAATTGATTTGAAGGTTGGTAGCAACATGCCTAAAACGATGTCAAGGACTTGAGGCGGCCGTCAGGTATATAAGGACGTACGGGGGAATGTGAACAAACGCCAAGGCGCCACGCTTCTCGGCTGAACCCCACGCAGCATCCATTGCTTCGGTCTCCGACTGGATCCAGCCGCCAACTGACTCGTCGACCCAGTCAGGCAATCTCGTGGAATTGGGGCCCGCAGAGAACCCTCCTCGTGAATCGAAGAACCAGAGAATCAGTACAGGAGCTGCGTCTGGCAGGAGTTTTAAGTTTCATTAATGATGGGCAGAGAAGCAAGGTAACTACCGGACCTCCGTCGGTAGATCTGCAGGGTCATGGATTCAGAGCGTGAAAAACAAAAAAAGTAGTTTATGACTGACAGGCACCCAATAGTTTCCTGGTCCACCGGTTCCCCCGACACCGCGAGGCGCCATACGCGTATAACTTAGAGGTGCAACCTTTTGTTCACGCAAAATCTCTTCGACGTGCGTGATGTTGGCTTGATTGTCATGATTCTGTGAGGCGACTGGTCGTTATGTAGTCAAGCATAAAGTACGAAGAACCCTACACCGTGGGACGAGGCAAAGGGGACCTTGGCCTGATTGAGTGGAGCAACAATCTCGTCGATGAGGGTTGTCGAGTTCTCTCTGAACGTGTCTGTCAAAGATGTAAGGTCTCAGAAATACAAAGATTATTTACACGTACTTTCGCCAGTGATCAGGTCGCCGTTCAAAACACTGATTTGTATGAGGTTAGCCAGCAACTCCAGCATCTAGGATGGACGGACGTACACGAAATCCGGCTTCTCGTCCTTCAGCACGGCCTTCATCAACCGGGTGCTGTTTCCATCCTGCTCCGGACCCCAAACATCCCAAGGATTCTCTCCGTAGTGCAAGTCCGAGAATACGGTCAATTTGAAGGTTCCGTCGCGTCGGAAGGTTACGCGTGGCTTTCCGGGATATGGGTTGAGGCCTGTAGGCTTGTCTTCCCTGGAAAAAATGTCTTCTAGATAAAGTTCAATAAAGAATGGGAGACCTTTCGTTGAACTTACGAGGCGCGGCGTTCACGACAGACCATCCCAACAGACCATAAGTGACAAAGTATAGCAGTGAAACCCTCATCGAGAGCACTGTGGACGTGCGAATTGACCGGGGCGAGTTTTATCCTGGGAGCTGGAGAACGTTGTTTGCACACGTGCGTTGGGGAGCTCCTGAGTTGGGAATGCCATAAGGCGGGTATATATGGGCATAGCTGTGTGAAGTACGTTGATAGGCTTCAAGCTAGGAATCAGGGGTAATATGGTCGATCTGATTTACAGGGGTAGTTGTGGTTGTGGATAAGGATTTGCGGTGGTCATTACTTTGTGAGAGCTTTGTCACGCATCCAGAATTCAATTCCTTTCCTTGACCTTGCGACTGAACACAATTAATATTACTAGTAAGAAACTGGACGCAAGTATAATATAACGAGGGGCTGGCATGTCTGCAATTGTTGCAACATCAAGTGGCAACGAAAAGGAAGGTATATCTTAATAGTATTCGTCGTTGACAGTGGCCCGAATCAAAGCTTCGGCCTGCTGCGACCTCGGGTTAATAGAATACTTGAAGGCAACAGGCATACTGGCGACCAATATTATCAGAAGGGCTCGCACGATCCGTCAGATTATCAACTTACCAGCCCACCGCAGAAATGTATTCATGAGATGGCTCAATAACCTCGCCATGCTCGTCCACAGCCTGGGTAATATCGAATGTAGCAATGATCGAAGCAACCGCAATCCAGATCGCGGAGGATGCCATGTAACGTCCTGGACATATACTAGGGAATGGTCAACAACCTACACCAAACGAAGAGAGAAGACGACGAAGCATTCACCGGCGTCCAAATCCGAATGCTGCATGTGCCGGGTCCTTGATTGCTGGATTCAATTTGCCATCCTTCATAAATCTGTCTGGCTTGAATTCAAATGGTTCGGAATAGATATTCTCATCGTGTAGCATGGCCCTGTCCGAGAGGTCTGAGCCATCACAAGATTTCCACCCTACGATTGTAACTTACCAGGAATTCGCAACGATGATTGAGTTTGCTGGGAGCTTGTAACCTTTGTATTCGTCTTCGACGTGGAGGAAGTGCGGCATACCTGACACACAGAATCCAGATGAACAAAAGACGAATGAAAGCTCGAAACGTACTTACCAATCGGAGCAACATCTCTCCATCTCAAGGTCTCTTTCATGATTGCTGTGATATAAGGCAAAGAAGGCTGATCATCGAAGCTGGGTAACTGCCCAGGTCCAACGACCCTATCGAGCTCCTCTCGCGCTTTCTTGAAAGCTTCAGGGTTGGACAGTAGACCAAGGACACAAGACGCAATGGCCGACACGGTCTATAGACGATGGTTAGCGGGACAATGCTAGATGCCTGGATAGAAATGCACTGTGTCTGAACCAGCTAGATTGCACTGGTGCTTAGTATATGTGCCATTCAGGAAACCATCGAACACTCACCTGCATACATCGTGCCTGCTGTGGACTTGATCACGTATTCCCGATGCTCCAGGTCACCCGTTTGATCCATCCTCTCCAAGCTGTAAGATGTAAACGACGGAGTATGATTTCCATTGTCCTGACCACGATGAACATAAGAAGTCGATAGATAACATCGTAATTGGGACACTCACGATGTTACGCTTTGCAGCTTCGAAGGGGACATTGAGCATGGCCATCGCTAGTTTCCGCCACTCCTTCGCTTTACGCTTGAAGCCAGCAAACGGCATCCAGGACGGAACATATTTCAGAGCAGGAATAGCGTCGACAAGAAACGCGCCGGGGGCGACAGCCTCAACGAGAGGCAGGACGCCGCGTTCTGATATCTCGATATACGGATCATTCTTGGGTTGTGTATCCAAACCATAGGCAATTGACATGATCGTTTCACCAGCCATACTAAACAACGAAGGATAAGTCTCTAGTGAGCGAGAGGCGATAAGTATGTGTACTAACTAGCGCAAGTGACCAATAAGGTTATCGGGCTCGTCTAAAAGTCGACGGAGAAGTCCATGGGTAGCCTTCAGCTCGTGGGGGTGGAAACGGAGTGATGCCGTTGGGTGGAACGACTGGTGTATCAGTCTACGGTGCTGGCGCCTTCCGAGGAAAACATCAGACTGTTTTAGATCATGATTGGGATTCATGCGTGTACCAATAGTCACCTATTCAATGGGTAGTTCAGCTATAAGTGCTATGAGGATATCGAAAAATTTAAAATACGAACCGTAATCCATGAGCCCTAGATTGAAGTCCCACCCCATCAACTCGTTTGCCATCGGCAGCCTCGGTCTTGTAATAAATAAGTAGCGTAAGAGGGGTTGGCTGAATGTCACTGCTCTGCACCCACCTGCCGGAGTACATTGATGACCGCTTCTCCAAGAGGTCGGTGGCTGCCTCAGCAGTGTTGAGGACAACGATCGACGTTCCTGCTACATCCAGATGAATGATGTCGGAATCTATGAAGTGCATGTAGGTATTTATGTTCGAGTGTCGTTAATTGAAATACACACTCACCAAACTCCTTGCACCACTTGTTGTAGGTTATCCATTCAAAGCTTGTCGGCATGTCCAGCATGTTCCCAATGAGGGGGAGCTTCTTGGGGCCAGGCGGCAGGGGTAAGCCGGGTCCATTCTTACGCCGTTTGAGATAGAGGTATAGAATGAATACGAAAGATGCCACTCCGGCTTGGACCTCGAGTGCAATCCTAGCCATAGCTGCTTTGAAATCCGAGCTACATATAGAGTAACTTGAAATACTTACCTCATTGACGGAGAGGTATTCTGTTATAAGGCGAAATATCGTGGCACCCCATACGTAAAGAGTGGTATAGTCGTGGCACGCAGGGTTGCAGATCCGGCAAGGTGAAAAATCGATCAAATTTCAGGGAAGGCAGCGAGGACCCAGGAGGACCCTCAAGTTTCAACACAATTCGCTTCCTGCAGATTTCCCCAGTCCGAACATGTATTGTTGCAGTCGCGACTGGGTGGGGCTAAAGCGTAGGAAAGACGGGTTGAGTGTAAGATGAGTTGCGCCGTGACAAGAATTTGAGAAGGATGAACGAGCGTCCACACTCCAGCCCAGCTCCAAGCACCCTGTTATTTGTTCGATTGGAAGCTTTGTAGCCCACGATCGACGCGATCACAATGCAGATCGCCGAGAACAGCATGTACTAACTGTCCAGGCCAGAATCTTCAAATGAACTAGTACAATGATCGTCGAAGATCTCAAGGGAGCTCGACGTCTCCAAATTAGTAACAGGTTGGATCAAGTCCTGCGCTCGTCCTCGTCGAGAATCTCTCTGTGGCGACGACCAGGTTCCGCCTAACACTTCCATACAGTTGCCATACAGCTGGTAAAGTGGGTGAAAGAGATTGAAGAAAGCTATAACGATCAGTATAACGGATACTGTCACGAACTTGAAAAGCTCCAATGCCTCCTTATGTTCGTACGTTGAGATGTCATAATCCGCGTTCTGGTTCGTTGAAGAATTTGAAAAGGAGTATAGCGCCGAGGCCGCCGCGCCTGACTCACACGTGCCTGTGATAAGGGCAGGCGTTTTCGTGATGCCGGGTTTCAACTCCGTCCTGTGACCTGTCTTCCTCTTCGACTCACGACAAAAGCAGGTAATCCTTGTTTACCTGCCACCGGGTGCATGGTACTCATTTAATTTGTTGGAATCTATATAGGCTCCGCGGCTGGATTATACCTGACAAGGAATGGGCAGCCCGCCTATTTTACAAACCTGCGGAGGTGTTGAACTGGGGTCGTGCTATTATGCGTATAGTGCCCTATCTTGCGAGACTTGGCATTTCCGTAACGGATTGAGGTACCTCATGGATGTTCCTGTGCTCATGATTGTTACCAGAAGCCAACCGCCGACCTCAGTGGGTGGCGAAATGGCGATGATCCTACGAAACTGAAGCACTAGTATGAGGAATCGTTACTGCAAACCCTATCAAGGTCCTTTTCGTTGACAACTGCTCAACCTTATCTACACTTGAATACCACGCCAATGCATGATGTTATTCCATCTCGAAATTGCCTTTTTTTTACCTCGATCATTCACCGATTGTCCGAGTCTCAATACCCGTCTCAGAACTTGCTCAGGATCACCATGGCTTTGTTAACGGCGCTCACACAATTTCTTCGGCCCCAAAACAAAAAATCTTCACCATGGGCCACGACATCGACATCAAGCTCTACTCCTCCCACATCAACTCCAACTGGCTCAGTACCTCCTATTTCAAGTCTATTCACGACTCCTCCGATATTTCCACAAGAGATCACGGACAAGATTATCGAGTACATCGACGACCCGCAAAGGCAGGACAGCCTTAGAGCATGCTCAGTAGTATCATCATCGTTACAAGAAGCAGCACAGAAACAATTGTTCAAACATAAAACAATATCCTGGCCTCGCCGTGGAAGTACTATTGCGGTACGAAACAGAGCTATGAATGACCATATGGAATCGAACCCACAGAAACCATTGTTCAAACATAAAACAGTATCCTGGCCTCGCCGTGGAAGTACTATTGCGGTACGGAACAGAGCTATGAATGACCATATGGAATCGAACCCACGGCTTTGCAGCTACGTCAAATCACTCTTCATTGTGGCAGCCCCTGAACTTTCCGACGGCGCCCGAGGCCCACTGGGCGGCTTCACCAAGCTGACCCAGGTGCAGCTTATTACGCTAGCCCCTAAAAATCCACGTGCTGTAGACTGGGAGTCTCTGTCAACGACAGTCCGAGATGGAATCCAGGAACTACTGAAGTGGCCCTCACTGCGCAGTTTCAGTATCCAAGACACAGAAAAATTCCCAATCAAAGTTCTTTGTGCATGCGCTCGGCTTGAAACACTTGATCTGTGGGCGATTACTGCAGCGTATGATGACACCGAGGACAACACTTCTTCCCTAACTTTGCCCCGCGAATCTACGGGGAATCTCCGTACGCTCAACTTACACAGTACTCGCATCAATTCACATTGGTGGTGGTCTGCCTTTGGAGACCCTTTGTCGCCTCTTTCCCTTTCCTGCCTCCGGAAACTACGCATCGAGATCTGGGACACTTGTCAGATCTCTGAATGTCAAGGACTCCTTGAACTGGCAAAGTACCATCTAGAAGAGTTGGAATTCGTTATCACCAATGGTACGCATGTACTGGATCGCCCGTTGATACCTACGTTCACTGACGAGGCTGCTCATCAAGCCGTCTGGACCGTCGTCGATCTCGCGGACCTGCGAAACCTACGACAAATTACATTCCACCTAATGTGTTCAAAAACGCTCGTCTATGTATCTCGCATGCTTGCGTCGGCGTCAGATATCAAAACCCTTTCGCAGGTAAACATTACCGTTGCGGCGGATTGTCACCTGTGTACATCGGATAACGAGAAGATGAGTATTTTGGACGCATGGCGACTTGTTGATGAGCTTCTGGCAAGGGAAGACCCTAACATCCAGCCGCGATTTCTGCACATAAAGATACTCTCTTTAAGCTTTTCCCCATCGGGCAGCCGACTATCCGATTTCACCAACACCATGACGCGACTGTCTTCGGTGCGTCGGATTCAAGTATCAATTCAAGGCGGAACCTGTCATTTACAGGCTATAATGGCCTTGAAAAATGGCCTACGTCAACGCTATATATCGTATATGACAGTGTGTTAGCTGCATCTGTCACACCATTGGCTTCCGGAGGGTTGTCCAACAGGAGACAAGTACTGTTCCGGACGTGCTATACGGCGGGAGCGGTTTCCAAGCACCTCAACTCTCAACTCCTTGATGGGGCTGCAGTGATAATTTATTGGGCAGACAGCACGACGGAAAGGCAACCAGGCGAACGTTCGAGCAAGGAAACCCGTAGAAATGTTTCAAAAGATTCACTATAGAACTGCATCATTAAGTCATGAACGAGCTAGAGCAAAATTGATGATCAATTCTCGAACGAACGGCGAAAGGCAGATGCATCGCATCAAGCTCGGACACCCAACGCGCCGACTTTCGACCCACGGTTGCTCCTAACGAACGCTGTGGTCTCGATGTGGTGTCTCACTGACTACGCCGTGGGTGAGGTCTTCCGGAGCGAGGTTTTGTCTTCCTGGAAGAGGCAGTCTGGTTTTGTATATGATCAGATAATTTCGAAGGGAAGGATCCAAGGGACTGGCAGGACCTACCATGGAGAATCATAGGGAATAAACATCACGCGTTGCGATCTCCTGACACTATGTATATGAGATACAAGCACTCCTGAACGATAGGAACGTCGGTACATGATACTTAACCCGGCCGAAAATTGCGAGAAAATGCGACTTACGAGGCTGTAGCTGCTGAATTCCACCCCTACACGCATATCCCTGCGGCCTGCCCGTAGCCCCGTGCTGCTCTCCTCCGCAATCTTGCCCTTGCAGGTCTTCAACAGCAAACCGTTGGAACTCCAGAGCTGGGCCCATTCCCATGAACTGAGAAGGTGATCGAGCGAGACGACCCGAGGGTGAATCGGTGGCAGCCTGTGCCCGTAATAACGTAGCTGACGGCGACATCCCAGTGTTCACACCACCCGCGCCATCCAATCAGAACCCATACCAACACACAGAACGTCTCCATTGCGTCCAGTGACTGTCTTGAGGTGCATCTCGTGATCCTTGTCGATTTGAGGTGGGTGGTCCGGTCCCGGGTCGGCCGCTAAACACGATTATGACTTCAAGCTTGGAGATAGAGGACACGGCGGCAAAAGAGCAGAAATTGCCCTGTCGAATGTTGAGTATACTCTCAAACCCGAAATATCGACTGAGAATATCTCCTTGACTATATAGTCGCGCGCATCGCAGGGAGAAATGCACCTTTAGCTCGGCCCCCTTCAACTTCTGACGGTGAGTGGAACGATATAGTGGGCGACCTGAGTTAGTACAGGATGGGCGGGCTCTCCAAGCCGTCGATGATGAGATTCACCTCAACTGCCGATCAATCCATCTTTCCTTGATCTTTCCCATGATTGCTCACTAATTACTACACGGGCCGCCGAATCTCGATACAGTTGGGACTGTATACACAACGACATCCTGTAGACTCGCCGCATCTGGAGAACTGATATCGACCTGGTGGGTGTGGCCCGTGGATAGCCCTATGTCGTGTTGTCGTGCTTGGACAAGGGCGTACATCTACTGTAATTTCATGTCCAGGATCGTCAGCCTCCGAATCACCGATTGCGGTAGACAACACCGCTCACTGGCCGCCTCCAATAAGCAAAGAGTCAAGTGACCACGAAGCCATACTACATGTTGGTAATAGTATACGCATCTCCTTGGGCTAATTGCAAATTTTAGCCACAGGATTACGCATTTAAAAGTTGAACGAAGACCTCGACGTGGACGCCTCTCCTACTCTCGCATAGAATTTGCTCAGCTCTACTTTAGTGAGATGCTAGTGAAGACTTTCATAACTTTAAGCACGTCTATTTCCCTCGGCTTGGCTGCAACACCATGGGTAAGTCCTCCACTGAATTGAACTGAGATCGTTCTGTTTACCAGCTCCCTAAGCCATTCGACCTTACGACCATATCTGCACCTGACGGGTCCATCACAGCGAAGTTTGTATCTTTTGGCGCAACTCTGACCGAGTTGTGGGTCAAAGACAAGAACGGAAAGCCGAGAGATGTTGTTCTTGGATACGATGACAACGTGCGTTGAGCTGCGATTACCTTTCGGAACGCTATGATTTCTGATACGATTTATGCCAACAGTCGCTCCTGCTGACTGACCCTTACCATCCAGTTTTCAACGCTATCATAGGCCGGTAAGTTTATCTGTTTCTGCGTCCAATCCAGGTCACCGTGACGTTTCTGCGGCATAGGTATGCGGGCCGCTTGAAGAACGGTGAACAGCCTCTTAACGGCCTTAGTAGTACCTGGTAGCTAACAAATAGTAACTCATCCTTCAAGGAACTTTCTCCATTCCGATCACAAAGCTTCCTCAACCAGACGGCCCTAACGTCTACCATATCCCCACCAATGATCACAATGGTACGCAAAGTCCCCACAAATTTCCAGTAAACTGCCTAATAAGTTTTCTCTAGGACAGGCTAGTTTTCTGTGCGAGAATCATTTGGTAAATAACCTATGTTCCATCAGGTTACCCTCCATGGAGGTATCTATGGCTGGGATCGTCGCAACTGGACCATTGCGTCTAGAACACCTACGAGTGTCACCTACAAGCACGTCGACGCTGCAGACGAGGGGTTCCCAGGAAATGTAACTGCCTACGTAAGTTGGCCAATCTGCGTCTTAGTAGGACTGCTAATCGCATTTTATTTTGCGTGAGTAGGCAACGCATATGGTGGCCAACGACGGAGTATTTAAGACAGTGATCCATGCAACTGCTACCCAAAAGGTTTCGCATCCTTTACTTGCATCCTTGCTCGTCACCTAACACCTTGGCAGACTCCTATCATGCTCACCCAACATATCTACTGGTGAATAGCTTTGAAAAAGCACAGGTGTTGTATCTGATTTCATTACAGGAATTTGGATGCCTTCCAAGATAACAGCACCGATATCCTCTCCCACCATCTTCAAGTTGATGCCTCTCGAGTTGTCGATCTCGACGGCAACGCTGTTCCGACAGGCGATTTCATCGCTGTCGAAGGCACGCCTCTCGATTTCAGGAAAGAACACAAGATTGACAGTCGCTGGAATGAAACGGTCAACTTGTGTGGGCCGGGTACGGTTACCTTTCTTCCGGTTTTGATTACTAGTCTTATACTCGACGTCTATAGGGTGCCAAGGCTACGACAATGCCTGGATATATGACCGTCCTGAGCATATCACGGCCGGCACATCGCTGTGGAGTGATCTTTCGGGCATCAGGTAAGATCGACGACATACTAGTTCCAGGTACATAGTACCGCGTACAGTCGCTCACTGGTTTCGCAGGCTCGATATATCAACCGATCAGCCGTCGGTCCAAATGTTTACTGGTTATTGGTTTGGCTTTCTTAATATGCCTCGCAAGATCGTCCATGGTGGTCCTTCGCTGACGTATCCGAGTTCGGCTGGCGTGGCTATCGAGCAACAGGGATACCCCGACGCGATCAATACTCCAGAGTGGAACGTTGACCAGATCTGTGAGTCGTCTCCGCTTACCATCTCGTGCATAATTGACGGTGGAATAGATTACCCTGGCCGAGACTTTGAGTGGAGCTCGACCTACAAGTTCTCTGTCGTGAAGTAGACACTTACTTCATGTCGCGTTTTGCCTCATCCGATCACCTTGTCGCATATCAGAAGCTCTAAGTACAAAATAAGCAGTAAAGCATACTGGGGCAGCGGTATTGTTACACGAAGAAATGTGTAGAAGGGTACTTAGTCCTACCAATACCGATATGACCCAGCGATGTCGCAGAGTACTCCCTCGAACTGGTCAACACCGATCAGATGAGGATACGCTTCGTCGCGTCTGCTCCGGCCCCTTTCGAAGACAGATTTAATTGGGATCCCGTGAATGTCGCAAGGCCAGAAGAACAACGATGCGATTTGTATTAATTGATCTCACGTGACCGTTCCTTTTTACTTGACACTGACACTGACACTGACAGCTACTGACAGCGGTGCAGGGCCCACACGCATTCCCCGACGCCACATGACCCCCTTGCTCTAATCCTCTATATACTGAAGCCAAAACAGGTGGATATCTGTGTTATCAGACTTTGTGTGTTGTTTTTCAGGCCGCAATGACATCTCACCGACTGGGTGTCTTCATACCTAAAGTGGAAGTAATTGTGCGGGGAGCCCGCCTATTGAAGTTGTTACGTTCTCATCTTTACAATCAGTTTCTTGAGTGGCTACCTAAATCATAATAAAGGTATATATTATATAGTGTCATTATGTATGAATATGTGTGCTGAGATGGTTCAGTCTGGCAGATGCATAATGACCCGGCGAATGACCCGAGCATGGCATGAACCAATGTCGAACAGAGTGCCCATACTTTGATGCGCGAATGTCTCTCGCTATATTTGTAGGACCACCCTATGTATCAATGGACAACAGTGGACAATGCGAAACGTTCGGCACTCTCGCGAACGTTTCCTGTAGGGAGTTCGGAGTCTATATTTGTTCTCGCATTTCAGCAGCTTCAAGTACAAAACGAGGTATCGAGATTCGACACACTGAACCGTTTCTACACGACGAAGCATGAAAGAACCTGCTAAGCCTACCAGTGGACACCAGCGATCTCGTAAAGTTCCTCTTTGAACTGCTCCAGATCGATTGCGTGCTCATCGATCTTGACCCATGCCTCCTCCGCTCCTGCCGTTTGAAAACCCCAAACATGAATCGCATCTGCCATGATCAGGTAGCCCTTCAATTTGGGATCGCGACGCTTTGAGGCGGCAAAGCGCATATACTGCCCGATCTGCACTGCTCCTTTCTTGAAGTCATTGTCATCCACCTTGACCTCAATGATGGCGATAATCGTGTCATCAACGAGGGTCTCCGTAGCCTTGACAACAATGAAATCGGGGTTCCCAGTGGTGCCCACCTTCCGAAGACCGACTGAAGGGAGAAGATCAGGGGCGGAGCTTGGAGAGGCTAGGAAGTGTTACTTGCCTACGATACCACCGCAGGAATCCCGACTGATGTCTGCTACTTGAGGATCATAGTCGGCTGGAAATTTACCCAAGTGAGCTCTGCCCTGCCCGACGTCCTCAACATCAGCATCCTCCTCGTCGTTTTCGTTTGGGAATGCGCGGCCCAACCAGTCGGAAAGTCGGGGGTTAAGTATGGGGTTCGGAGCAACTGGTGTCTCTGCATCGGCAGGATCCTCTTCGCCCCCTTCCAGGTCAAACTCTTCGAAGTCCGTGGCCAGGTTTCCCAAGTCGACTGTAGACCCGATGCTGACAATATCGGAGGCGACAGAAGCGGCAAATTCTTTGCGCAAAAGGCCCTGCGGTTTTACCATGAATTTTCGATTCATGGGGAAAATGCCGGTGAGGAGGGTGTTGAATGGGCTGTAAAGCGAGGCCTCGTAATGGACACCGGAAGATTTCTCGACAGATTTCGCAGCTGCCAGTGCGTTCTCGAGGCGCTCCAAAACCCAATCACTGATTTGGTTGGCGAGCGGAGGCTGAGGAGTATTCGCGGGATGATTCATGGGTGTAATGGAGAGTAGACCTGCGCCGTGCGGCTTTATAGAAGAAGGAACAATGAGACGTATCGATATGGCATGTCAGCAGATGAGTCAAAATGGCTAGAATCTGGCCAGCTACTAGATGGCCACTATGGCGGCCATGGAACGTGACAAAGATGGTAGTGATTATCAGCCACAGGTCATCGATGAATCGTTCCATGTATAGACCATTGTTCTGTGGGACGATGCAAGGTCAGCAGAGCCAAGCGCAGCACTGAACAAAGAAAATCTGGAGTGTCAGGTCAACACGCGATTTAAGCAATCTCACTCACGTGATCGTTCATAACTTCGCATAAGAGCGTCACCAGCAGACGACGAACCTTCATCTGTTTGTTCCCCGATCTCCTGAGCCACTCTGCTAAACCCATCTCTGACTATACTTTAAGCGATAGTGGGTTGCTAGCCTTATCGTTGAATGTGTGGCGTACAGTACTGACCACCTCCTGCAGGTCATGACGACATCTTACCGACTCGGTGGCTGGATCATACCCGATGAAGAAGCTATCGCATGGGGAGCCCGCCTATTGAAGAGACCTGAGGAACAGGTTACTTGGGCGGACGCCGCCATGGAGATCCTCAGACACCTTTCGAAGAGTGGCGTTCCTATATCCGTCGTCACGTATCCTAAAGACTCCTCGGTGCTAATGGTGGTTACAAGACGCCAGCCGCTCATCGGTTGGCGTAAAGGCGATGATCTCACTAAACTCAGGCAGTTTAAGAAGGGTAGGTCAGAGGCAATAGCACTGCAAGCGCTGACTTACGAAGGTCCGTCTCATTGACTAAGGTCCGGCATATTACAGACGCTAATCTCGTCCTCAGGTGTCAAGAATACCCAGTTCGTCACTTCTGAGGGCACACTGTGATTTGAGCACATATTCCATTGTATCCAAATCTTCTCCGCCGCGCCCTATCATCCAATTACTCTGCTGTTATCATGTCTTGCCAGAATGTTGTACTCGTACTCTGTAATATAATCACGTCGAATCCTATTCCATCTCTACGATCATGTAGCGTTGTCACGGTATGAACATGCAGGGTGAGATGATGATCCATTCTAGGACCGATAATAATAATAATAATAATAATAATAATAATAATAAATTACCCGCCGCGGTCCCGAACATGATGACCAATTGCATGATGGAATGAGCGAAGTCGATGTTTTTGCTCGTAGGTAGGATAACAGTTAACTCAGAAAAGCATGAATAGCAGTATGCTTTCAGATCACGATATTGAACGTTTCGCCCGGGCCCTGCAGTAGCTTATTTGTTTCGAGATGAGTTAAGCTTCTTCCAGACTCGTACACATCAGGCCTCAAATTCATTACTAGTGGCTACTTTTTGAGATATCGATCTCTCCGCCATGACATAGACACCATATACGTAGATATAATATCATCTCAAAGCAGAACATCTGATTTTCCGATTCAAATAACATCGCGTACTCCCACTAGTACTCTATAAGGGCGACCCTCGGAGCCGTGAGACGTGCACAGACTAGCGAGGGGAGATCCAAAGACATCTATTAATACATATATGAGTGCCTATGCATAAAGGGGCGCACCTAGCAAGGGGAGATCCAAAGAGAACAAGTCTAAGGACCCCTCGCGAGGCGCGCAACTACATATGAAACAATCCACGAGGCGTGGGAAAAAGCGCAGTGGCGTCGGCGCTATGCGCTCGACGACCTCGGCGATCTCGGCGAGCAGCGCCCTCGATGTATAGTACTCGGAAATCTACGAAGAAATGAGAGATAAATGAAGAATAAGCATAAAACGCGAAATAGAGAAGGAAACGCGAAATAAAAGGAATGTCAGTGTCAAATGATAGAAAAGATGAAAATGAGCGAAAATCAGAGTTCCCCTTACATACTCTGATTCAACATTAGGATCACTGACAGGGCAACTGAGTCCCCAAGTTTACTGGGATGGCTGTGTTGAAGATATATTACTATATGATGAACCCGTAGGTTGAACATAATGTAGATATCACATGACGCATGGAACATTCTAGTTAGTAATCTAGCTGTGCACAGACCACGTAGAATACATATATAAGGACTGTTTAGCACGCTCTTATTCTATACCGAGTTCCATACTCATTTAGTCCCACTTGAGCTTAAGTAGC
>JABCKH010007732.1:0-38115 GCA_018851285.1 Lyophyllum semitale | reverse complement strand
CCGTTCTCAACGCCAACTTGGCCAGTTTCACGTGAGCTCCCACTCAGAACGCGAGTATCTGTCGAACACTGACCTTGCACTCTCATTTTCGTTTTTAGAGCCCTTTTAGATGTCTAAGCAGAGGGCGCCATGACAGAACGAGTGGATCCTGATGACTTTCTGGACCACTGTGCCTGTTCTCGACACCAAATCGGTGAGTTCTCATGGATATCTTCTAATCACTGACGTTGCTCTCTAGGCCCTGCCTAGAGGGCCCTTTTGCACATCGACCCCGAGCCCCCCACCTCAAATAAAACAGTACCGAGCCTCCATGAGCTCCCCCTCCATGTTTCTGTCCATACGCCGTCGAAGTCTCCCCTGCAGGCTGTTTGTTGCTTTCGTGGTCTGTCTCATCCTCATCAGAAACAGGACCTTTCACGAACATTACTGCACACGAAATTCAGCAGCACAACTTCATCGAGCGCAATGTCCAGCAACACAAGTTTCTGCAGGCTTGTATGGGCAGGGATGATAACAAGGGCATACTCGGGGAGGTCATCTGCAACTAGGGCAGTTTCAGCTGGTCGCAGTGAGTTCCCTCGTTAACAAATCCCCTTCACGACATGTGTTTAACTCGTTCTCAGGAACATCGACGCCCAGCGTGTCGTCAGCTCCACTCGGGAGGTTGACATGAGCTCCCTACATGCTCGTTCATATCAAGGTTAGTTGACATACAGTGCACGAGCGCGACAACACGTGGACCTCGCTATGTTGACAACTTTTGGACCGCCAAATGATGTTTCGAGGTGTAGGACAAAGGCTTATGGCATGGCAGCCTGCTTATGGGACAGGTATCGAGGGTAATGGTCATCGGATCATTGTCTATAGTGCACATAGATGGATTGAGACATGTAAATGGTACATTAGAAGCATCGTTGTGTACCCCTAGTTCGGGCCCACCCACCGAGTTCAACATTCTCAAATCTCTGCTCAGTTCTATCTGCCCATTCAGCACGAACACGTAGTCAATACCACGAGCCCCCTACCACCACGGCCTTCATGAGTCGCCACCTCTTTTCCTCCTTCCGCGCCAGTCAGCTAACCCCGGTGTGGCACAAAACGCCGGCCTGGGCGCAGCCAGCATGGCACCCTCTCTCGCACCTCGCCTGACAACTGCCCACTTCGCACCTATCCTGCTGCCTCCCACCGCTCCAACAAACCCTTTCCTTGACCGCCCGGACATTCGTCACATTCAGAGACTGAGCACGGGGAGAACGCCAAGTGGACATCGAAGACGGCTCAGAAGTCGGATTATCGGGTTCTTTGGGTTGGGACCCTCAATGTTGATGCACAGAAGGGCTCTGTAGGTAGGACCTAGAGAGCAACATTAGTGATTAGAAAATATCCAGGTTCTGCGCGAGAACTCACCAATTTGGTATCAAGAACGGGCACAGTGGTCCTGAAAGTCATCGAAATCCACTTATTTTGGCATGGTGCCCTCTGCTTGGATATATAAAAGGGCTCTAAAAGCGAAAAAGGGAGTACAAGGTCAGTGTTCGAAAGATGCTTGCGTTCTGAGTGGGAGCTCACATGGAATTGGCCAAGTTCACGTTGAGAACGGCTGTAGTGTTCCAGAAAGTCGCCCAAGTCAGGATATTTTTGCATGGTGCCCTTGAGGTCAATATGTAGGAGGGTCCTCCAATTGGAAGTGAGGATGCGGGGTGTGGATGAGGAGATATTCGTGTTCTAGTTGAGAAATTGGGCGAAAACGGCTGATTTGGCATCTAGAACAGCCGTTATTGTGCGAGAAGTCACAAAAGCCGGACTTTTTGGACATAGTGCCCTCGACGTCGACTATTGGGAGGGCTCTGCCGGGGAAATCTTGAGAGCAACGTGGATGATTCGAAGATATTCGCGTTCTCAGTGAAATCACTCGAAAATCGCTCATCAAATGATATATGTGTGTGTATTTGGGCTTGTGCCTTGGCCACTGAAAACAGCAATATCATTCATTGAAAAACCACAGGCCAATTTTTCCAATAACGTCACGGTATTCCATTACGGAGAAGACCTACCTAAGAACGGCAGCCCACTTCAGGATGTGCCAGGTTGCCAATTGCACTCTTTCTAGATACCACTGGAGCTTAGGATGAACCTGTTTCTAACGGACTAAGAAGATCAACGAGGGCTAGGGCTCGAGCCTTCCTGACGCTTTCTGATTCTGATGGTGCTAGTGCTTCCGTAGGTGCAGGATTGTCTGGCGCAGCAACAACCTCGATTTTTGGAGATTCCAGTGCTGTACGACATGTCTGCAGCAGTTTCTAGGATATGCGTTGATGAAATGTGCCCTTCTGGTGCAAGAATAGCTAAACTCACTTCACGAACACCTCCCTCTACCTTCGCAAGATATCCTAGGGCAAGCGGAAGGTATACTTCTGGTATCTGGTTTCTGGTCTATAAACATTTACTCGAAAGACAGGCAAACTGTGCAACTTGCCGTTTCGTTCGTCCAGATGTTACGAATGAGCCAATTCTGTCTGGCCTTGTTGAATTTCCATTTCGATGGTCGGTGGAACTGTAAAAACGCGTACGCCAAGCCTAGATTCGCATAAGCAAAGACGCAAATTATACATCATCACCAACTTAAAGGTGATTGAGACTGACATTTTTGTGTTTGACCGGAGAGGGATGTATCCTCGTTAGGATTAGGAAAACCAGTTTTATTTTTCCGTTTTTTCGTCGAAACAACCGGGGTGGTAGCAACGTCAGGTCCAATTTCCTTGGAGAGCTTTGATTTCTTCTTTGCTTTCTTGTCCTCGTCCTTCTCACCACCCTCGTTATCTGAAGCCTCTGCCTCTCGTTTCCGTTTCTTCATCTTTTTTCCCTTCGCTGAAGTTTGGGTCGAATCACCTTCGTTCGTATCAGTTTTGTCGTCATGAAGTCGCTTCTTTGATTTCCTCTCCGGTTTTGCCTCGGTTTGGGGATTCGATGAAGTGGACGGCTCGTCTGCCCGCGATCTTCTTGTTTTTGACTTTTTGGCAGGAAGATCAAGGGTTTCTGGAACAGTGTCGGAGTCCGTCATTATGAATTACTGGATGAGTGTGCTGTAAAAGAGGGCTTCGGTCAAGTGCGATACGGTAACGAAGAGAAAGGACAAACTTCCAAGTTTATTTTTCCACGTGCGTACGCGTTCTGCTCACGTGTACAAATCCTGGCGGCCCGAAGGGTTTGTCACCAACTCTTGCACTCTCCTTCAAGCAGCTTCAAGCTCTTTGGTCGCATGGGACTCACAATTTCCTCCCTTTTCTCGTCACTTACGTCGCTGGTTCGATGGAGTAAAGACCAAGATGTACGGATTCTGATGCTTGGCTTGGACTCGGCTGGCAAAGTAAGTTACAGACACAATACTTGGTAGGAGCTCAAATAACTGACATTTCTCGTAGACGACGATACTGTATCGACTACAGGTGTGTGGGACCTCGTACTTTCTCTGCTCTTGCTCAACTAGGGGCAGATTGGTGAAGTCGTTTCGACAATACCGAGTATGTAGTATTCGTCTATCTTTAAGCGTCAGTAACCTGTGACGATTATTGTAGCAATTGGCTTCAATGTAGAAACGGTTCAGGTGAGTCTGTCATGTATGCCATGACGTTCAATGATTGACCAATATATTAGTACAAAAACATCAAATTTCAAGTTTGGGATCTAGGAGGACAGTCAAGCATACGGTAGAAGCGTTTACGTTGACTATCACGCCAACTCTTTCTGAATCTTCTATTTTAGACCTTATTGGCGCTGTTACTTCCCAAACACCTCTGCAATCATCTATGTGATTGACTCTTCTGATCACGCTCGCCTAACGACGTCACGAACCGAGCTCTTGACGATGCTTTCAGAAGATGAACTTAAGGGTGTCCCATTGCTCGTCTTTTGTAATAAACAAGACACTCCGGGAGCTCTCAAGCCAGAGGAGATAAGCGAGCAGCTTGGCCTTGCTGGAGGCGAGAAGACAAGACCCTGGAGTGTGAGGGGTAGTTGCGCAACAAAGGGCGAGGGCTTGGAGGAGGGTTTAGACTGGTACGTTCACTTTGCTGACAGTTGATGCGTTGATGTGATAAACTAACTGCCCGGCAGGCTTGTCAACGCGATCCAGAAAAAGTAGTTTCTCACATTTTCCCTTGCTTTTGGTCATACCCTCGCACTGTGATCAGCTCCCACACCATCTCGTTGCCAAACCCGGGCGTCACTGCATCTTTAAATTATTTGTCACCGTAGTTATAAAGGCCACAGTCAATTCAGGAATCTGTGACTTGTGCGTCTTCTATAATACCCACCCACTATTTAATTTGTTGCTTCGCAGCTCCTTGTCTATGCAGACTTCTTCCAGGGATGATTACTTGCGAAATTGACTTCAACGATTCTGAAGAAGGCATGTGTTAATGTAATGATCACCTCTGGAGAAGGATATTTGTGGTGGTCTTCCAACGGTAATTTCTCTCCGCAAGCTGCATCCCATTCGTGCTTCCTTTGCCCGTCTCGCAATACTCTTGAAGAACGCCGTAAGCCCGCTGTTGGCTTCACGTGGTCTGCTGGCGATCCGACTTGTATTGGCGTAAACTTCTTGTTCGGCCCAGGAGAAGGTCGTCGAAATATGGGCCACCAACCCTGCGATATCATAGGTGCATGAGCATAAACAAAATGCAGCACGTTAGTAAATTCAGGCTCCAATCAGTTGCCCGAGTTGAATCCCAAATGGCCTCAATCTGTCAAATGTTGACAGGTGGAATCACACAATATTGCGCTACCCAAGAGCATTCATTGCCACAGGTCGCGTCCTCCTAAGGTATACCTGAACGTTCTTCAAAGGTGGTATAGTACAATTTTTATCATTATTTTACACAGCCCAGCTCCAATCCCATCGGCTTTCTTCCGGCCGCTCAATACATGTGCGGTAAGTCTCGATGTCTGGTCTCCACACGCGGATTGTCCCATCATCGGCACACGAAGCAAGCACACCTTCTGCCCAGTCTACAGCACCGACTTCTCCTTGCTGACCTCTCAGCTGTATTCCATCCTGTGGCGGCGTCAAGGACGAGCGCGCAGCGTTACCAACGTCGAAGAGGAACGTGCTTCCATGAGTGTCAGTTCCGCTTCCATTACCACCAGTGGCAAGCCAGCTACCACAGGGGGACAAGGACAGCCCGACGTAGAACGAATTAGTCTGCATGTTATCGTGTGCGTAGCCAGTTTTTAAAGCCTGCAGGGATGGGAGATTGTAGGTGTGGATCCGGGAATCGGCCCCAAGACCGAATACGAGACCTGCCGTTGGTCCCGTTCCTGCTGTTAGCCTCACGATGCCATGGGGACGGCGAGAGCCATGGAGAGTTGTAGGATCTGTGGAGGAAGAATATAGGTTTGCAGGTGGTTTTGGTTTTGCTGACTTTCGAGCATTGTTTGGGAGTCGCAGGTCCCAATACTTGAGGATACTAAGCAACGTGTAAGGAGGAAATCCATACAATCAAAAGAAAAGGACACACCCGTCGAAAGAGCCACTGCTGATTAAACCAAACGGTCCTATTTCTGGGTACAGCAGACTCGTAATGCTTCTTGGTGCTGGCACGTTTTTACCGCGACGCCTCCCTTTGACTTTCGCGTCCTCATGCCCCGCTGGGATAGATATTACTGGAGTTGAGACACATGGTCCATCTCCGTCTTGAATTCCTGCCGTCCTAAGATCCCAGATGCAGATGGTGCCATCCCTTCCACCGGTACTCAATAATTCTCTGTGGCCAGGGTCCCAGGCAGCACACTTAACGGTACTTGTATGGCCACGAAGAACATGTGTTACAGTCTGTGTCTTCGGACAACTGATACGCGTAGACTGGTCCCCGGAGCAGGTGGCTAGCGATGTGTCATCCATATTCCATTTCACATCGAAAATGCCGTTATTATGGGTTTGCAGAGTTGTACGAGGTGGTTCTGGTGAATTCGATCAGACCAGTATCTAACAATATATAGTTTGGCATTACACACCATAGTCCCAGTCCTTTCGCTTGGAAGTATCGATAAGGTCCACTGTGCCCTGCTCCGTCGCCACTGCTAGTATTGGTACCCCACCTTTTCTTGCGCCTAGAAAGACCCATAAGCAATGGAATGCAGGTGAAGAGTGCTGATGGGTTACTATTTGTGTATGAGCATGCATAAGGAGGTGTTAGATACGCGTTCACGTCGTTTGATTGGCATTTGAAGACATCTGACTTGTGCGAAGAGATGAACGATTGGAGGATTGCTCGAGTAGATGCTGAAAATTCAAGGTAAGTATCGGAGCGGATAGAGTGTTAGGTGATATTTGCGCACGATCTTCCTGTCGAGCTCTTCCAGGGACTCCCATCACTGCTCGCATTCTCATACGGAAGGGTGTAAACCCCCGTGTTCTCGCTCTGACTAGGGCAACATCTTCCATCTCCACATCGCCGTCACTCTCGCCTTCCTCGAACTCGCTAGCCACATCATGGTGGTCATCAAAACTGAGTTTCCGTTTCTTGAGTCCTGTGTGCGGAGCCGTGGCAGCACGTTGTTTCCCCTGCTTGTCGTCTGGGGGTGTGGGTAATGTGAACGACAACTTGGTCTGAATGGGTGTGTTGGGGACATTGGTACGGTTGTGGAGGACGGGTTGAGGGGATGAAGCGGGACTAGGAAGCATTTTGGTGAGTTTGTGTAGAGAAACGCGTCAACGAAATTTAAGGTTAACCGACGCGTCGAGTCTAACACACACAAATAACGCGTCCACACAGCACGTGATTTTCACGGTAATTGAACAAGTTTCAGAAACGAAAGGACAAATCCAAATCTGCTCATACCAGTATAGGACTCGGACAGTGTACAGGTTCGCTGTACACAGCTGGTGCTACTTCCTCAATTTAATCAGAAGTTCTGGCCTCGGAAGTCGTATGCTTATGTAACATAAGTCATGTCAAGCATGAGATGATCGGCAAATAATTCTTTGGCCGACCTATTTCAACTGGCAGTTTTTCCATCCGTTCCATAGCTAGCGGTTAAGGACTATGTTTCGCGCACCGCTCAGGTCCTTGTCGACGACTGTACGCAAATCTCTCAAAATCGGTCTCATTCCTGCCGATGGAATTGGGAGGGAGGTTATCCCGGTATATCCCTTTCATCCGTGACATTTGACATGGCCAGCCTTCGCTCACATGCTGGCGGACAGGCTGCAAGAGCTGCGATTGAGGCCCTAGGCTCTGATATCCCCAAACCCGAATTCATTGATCTACTCGCTGGATGGGAAACGTTCACAAGGACTGGCGTCGCACTTCCTGAAGAGACCGTGGAGTGAGTATCATGGTCATCTGCACATAATCGAGGTAATTGACGTATGACATAGCATTCTGCGAAACGAATGTGACTGCGCGCTCTTTGGCTCTGTCAGTTCGCCATCGAAAAAGGTGGTCGGCTATTCATCGCCCATCGTGGCTCTTCGCAAGGAGCTGGACCTCTACGCAAACATCCGACCCGTACTTTCAGTGCGTCTAATATCCTAATAAACAATATACATTTATATTGCAAGTTATCATCTCACGCACTGAGGACAGGTCGCACCTGAGGCTGGACAGAAAGCTGCCGTTGACCTGGTCGTCATCCGCGAGAACACTGAATGTCTTGTGGGTCCTTCCAGAACATAGCACACTCCATTCTAACATTATTGTAGTACATCAAACAAGAGGAGCTGAAGATCACAGAAAATGGCAAAGAAGCACGGGCCACTAGGCTCATCACCGAACGGGCCTCCAGGAGAATAGGACAAATGGCCTTCGAAACTGCCTTGTCTCGACAACGCAAGGTCAGTAGCACATGGGTTACAGACATATACGATATATTCATTTGATTCTGTTCTCAGCATCTGACCGTCATTCACAAGTCGAATGTCCTTTCCATCACCGATGGCCTTTTCCGGGAAACTGTTCGTAACGTACCTAACCTCCCTGGCGTGGATGGAAAGTACGATGGTGTAACAGTCATGGAACAATTAGTCGACAGTGCTGTTTATAGGTAAGACTGAACCCGCTGTTTTGACCCTCCATTGACGAGGGATCTAGGTTGTTCCGTGAGCCAGAGTGAGCCCTTTTTCTTACACTTGACAACCCAATGATTATAAATCAAAATGCAGAGTCTTTGATGTCATGGTTGCCCCCAATCTCTACGGAGACATTTTGTCGTATGTATCATCAGTTCGCTTGCAGATTATGTGGTGTAAATTTCTCGCTCTAAAGTGACGCTGCCGCTGCGCTCGTTGGCTCCCTGGGATTAGTCCCTTCCATCAATGCCGGTGATACCTTTGTCATGGGCGAACCGTACGTGTCATATTCCAAGCCGAATACCTCTCGACTAACATATCCCAAAACGCAGGGTTCACGGCTCTGCACCTGATATCGCTGGAAAGGGTATTGCCAACCCTCTTGCGTCTATTCGCTCTGCTGCCCTCATGCTCCGCAGCCTTGGCTACGCTAAGGGTGCGGACAGACTTGAGGCCGCTGTTGACCAGGTGATCAGAGAGGGGACCACCTTGACGCCTGATCTTCGTGGCACAAGTAGCACCACCGAAGTGTTAAATGCTGTGTTGAAGAGGATCTAATCACATTGCATATTTACCTGGAATATACCTTTCCTTATCCCGTTGTCACCATGCGTCATAATTCGACGAGAAAAGTGCAACATGTACAGATGGCTGCCAACTCGACTAGATATACGAAGTGGTAGGTGGTTCTGGTAGAAATCTGCTGCTGCCAAGAGGATGTCTACTGCTATTCGGGGGAATTGCAGTCCGTGAACCATTCTGCGTGGGAGTCCTAGCGCCCTCAACTCCCGCACTCTGCAGCGCCTCCATCAACCGTGCCTGCTTCGACGACCCAGGATCCTCATACAAAAAATCCGGCTGGCGTCGAACAGAATCCCTCTCTGGTACCTGCTTTGCGCTCGTTGATGAGGTACGTGGACTCATGCCTTCTATTCGCGGACTCCGAGCCTCCATCCGTGCTTCCAGATGTTGTCGTGACGGCTGGTATTGCCCAGGATACAGTGGGGAGCCGGGCGGGAACCGAAGGGAATTGTCGGCGTTTCGAATGGGAATGAAGGGATGCTTGAACGGATGTTTCAAGAACCACGACCGCCGTCGGGATGGGGATTTGGGCGTTCGAAGGCCGGCGCTTCTCGCACTGAGAAGGGCCCGACCTGGCGTGGGTACTATCAGAGCTTTCGGCGGTGGTTGGACTTTGCGCCGAGGTTGTCTAGCGCTGCCGCCGCTGTTAGCGGATTGGATTGAGTCGGTTACAGAGGCTGTGCGGGATAAGTCGGGATAGCCTTCTAATGCCGGTGGTGTACGTCTCTTAGTGTATCCTCGCTCGAGCATGCTAGGATACTTTGGTGCGTGATTGGGTACTGCTGGTGGAGGACATTCTATGGGCTCTGCGGAGCCTGCGGGGATGGAGACTTGGTAAACAGGGAGTATGGGCTGCAGGGGTGGTTTCTTCGCCCGTCGACCTAGGGCCACCCGCAATCGATCAAACTTCCCATCGTTTTTCTCGTCGGGAGAAAACGTAGATTTGAGGTCTGGCAGGCTCCCGTTTGCTCTGCCCTTCAGCCCCGGACTCTTTGCACCTTCTTCGACATGCGAGATCTTGCGCCTGCGGGATACGACACACCCACCAAGGACGACTAGTGTAAACGCCACACCTCCAAGTACCCCGCCAACTATTGCTCCAATATTTGGCTTCGGTGGTGGGGTATCTGGGGTGAGAAATCCGAAAACGCGATTCCTATCCATAATGAACACGTTGAATTGGAGATATAGGACACGACACAACACTCACGATGCGCAGGCTCCAGCTCGCCGGTGGATGTCATCAACGATGTGGTTGTCATCAGGTACTGTGGCACTGCCCAGTCGAACCAGTAACGAGTACAGAATGAAGATCCAGCTCCAACGAAAGGTCATCATGATAACAGCACGAAGACTCCAGAGTCTACCGTCCCGGACGGTGCTGAACTGAAAAATATCAGGAGGTGAGAGACCAGTCTAAGGAGCACTGCGTTGTTGTGCTGGTAGATATGGCATCGCTTGCGTAGGTTTTTTGATGGAGGCTGTTCGCACCAGGAGATCATGAAACAAGATGGATTTACTCCGGCCAGATCCGTTCGGGAATATGTACGGGATTATACTCCAAAAATGAAGATGTCATGGTGCTGAGTATTGAGTAGGCTGGGGCGCGTTTATAAGGATAGGAGGGAGCATATTTCGTTGCGAGGTCTGAAAAATGCTGGTCCGCGTGCGCAAACGGTTCGATAGCACCTGGTGATCTCTCAGGACGCCTCATGTCCGACTTTCACGGTTCCTGGATAGATGCTTCCTTCAGCTCTATGATTTCTTATCGCCTCCTCGCACCCTCGCACGTTTGCACATCCTATTAATTTGGCGCGTCCATCGAGGTGACCAACTGCAACGCGGCACCAGCTCTCGAGCTTGCTGACGCCATCGCCACTGTCGAGCCTCGCATCCGCCAGGCTTGATGCCTCCGAAGAAGACGGCAAAAGGAAAAGGGAAGCAGGCAGAGGAAAAGGTCGTAGAAAAGAAAGAGGCAAAGAAGGAGCCAACACCCCCACCCCCACCTGCACGAGAGCCAACCCCTGCGCCGCCACCAGAACCAGAGACGGAACCAGAACCGCTTCCAGTTCCAGTTCCAGTATCAATTGCGGTACAAGAACACGCGGTTCATGACCATGGACGACAAGATAACTTTGATGACGTGAACGAATTTGGTCATGGTCAGTATGCTACGACATTGAACACTATCATTGAAGGGCAAGGTGAGGACGATGGATGGGGCAACAATGGTGCTGGATGGAATGATGCCGGTGCTGGTGGAAGCAGTGGTGGCGGCGGCGGGTGGGGAGGTGAAGACGAAAGTGAAGGCATGGGCGACAACGAGGACTATGTCGACGACGGCAAGGATACCGGTTACGACGACGTTTGGGAACAGAACGAAAGCTCATCAGCGCCTGTGCAAGAACGGTCATTACCAAGCCAACCCGTCCAGATCCACACTTCAGCGCCTACCGCCCCCACTCCGGCGCATCCACCGCCGCCATCATCTCAACCCACAGCTCCTCCCCAACACTCGCAACCTGTAAGTCCTATTCCGCGAATGTCGGTCCCGGCTCACAAAATATCAGCATGACTGGTCAGCTGCGCAACAGAAGGTAGCACCGCCTCAGGGCCAGCATCCCCCGCCTGCAACCCAGCCGGTATATACATCGGCGTCCGCGATGGCTAATCGCGGTGCACCTCCCCCTCCAGCACGAGCAGAACAGCGCCTACCAGACCCACGCGTTGCGAACCGACCATCGTATTACTGGGCTCCCAATCAGGCGGCCCAGGCAAAACAAACGATGTCCTCCACCCTGACAGCGGCTCAGAAAGCGCCGATCGCCCCTTTCAGTGCCTGGGGTGAACCTAAGCCCGTCGATCCCTGGGGCTCACTCAAGCCTCAACCCAAGCCTCCCGCTGCTGTGCCGACGGCCGCGAGACCTAGACAGGCATGGCAGGACTGGGGAAGACAGGGTCATGCGCCTCCTTCCAGGACTCCGCCCGCCAGGAAGCATCCAACACCCGCTTGGACTTCTACTTATGACGAGGAAGAGGAATACAGCGAAGATGGCGAATCCGACGAGACCTATGACGAGACCTATGGCCAGGGACCTCCGGCACGCGGACATTCTGGGTGGGGCCCTGATCCCAGGAAACCCAAGGTGACTTTCGCTCCTATGGGCTCTGAACACGGAATGGGGACAGGGACCAAACCTGTCCTCTCTCCGCAAGAGCACTCTCAGATTCTAAAATCGTTACTTAACGAACTGCCTCAGAGCCAATCTGGCTATCAGCAGCGTGGACCCCACCAGCAAAAATCAGCACAAGGCAATCCACACCCTCACCAGCAACAACAGCAACTCAAACATAAGCAACAGATAGCTCAACAGAAGCGTCATCCGGGCGCACCGCAGGATGGCGGAAAGAAAACCAAGCAGCAACAGAAGCAGAAGGGTGGTGGATGGGGAGATGATAGCTGGGGAGGTGAAGATCACGGCTGGAATAACAGCGGCGGGGATGGCTGGGATACATCGGCTAAAGGCTGGGACCACAATGGAGGACAGGACAGTCACGACAACAGCTGGAGCAACACCAAAGGCTCTACTAACGATTGGGGTGATGAAGGGGGTACTGGTAATGACTCGTGGGGAGCCGGTAACGATGCGTGGGGAAAGGGTAACGACGAATGGGGAGCGGGTAACGACGCATGGAGGGCAGGTAATGACGCATGGGGGGCGGGTAATGACGCATCGAAGACAGGTGACGATGGTTGGGGGAAAGATGGTTGGGGGAAAGGCGACGGTCGGGGGGATGAGGATAATGGTTGGGATGAAGTCGAAGATGAAGATGAGTGGGAGGAAACACATCGCTATCATCATGTCGGCTCCAAGGCGAACCCAAAGGAAAAGGCGACATGGGGCGGCAGCGAGGCGGAGACGCAGTATCATATGCCGTCAAAGACCCTCGCGCATGCTATCAAAGGAACGCACGTAAAGCCCACGAATGGTGTACTCCCTAATAAGATGGACGAATATACGAATGTCAAGTTCCTCGAATCTCGCAACGCCGCTTTTGCGGCTGTTCAGCGCGCGATCTTTGGCGGAGAGCGGAAGGCTAGGGATCGGATACATTGGATGTTCTCGCCAGACAAGGACGACCGCGTCTCCGCAGTACTTGCCTGGATCCAAGCGATGGAGTACAACCTAGGCTCGTTTGGTGTAGGCCTCCTGTTTAATCGACCGGTTTTCCCTGATTAAACCTATACTCCTTATCTAGCTGCACAAATTTCTACAAACTCGAGAACGAGGGGCGTTGTTCGTGAATGTGACTTTTCGGATCGAGAAATATCCCAATCAGCCGGTTTTCGACTGGCTAACTTTCGACGAACTCCAGACAACGACGGATCGCATCTTGCAGGAGTCAGTTGTCTGCTACGACCCAGCCATGCAAGTCATCATCTTCGTCTACCTACCTTCGAAGACCGGAAACAGCGTAGCGATGTGGCGGCGGAAGGTCCTTGTGCCTAACAATACTCGTCTGAGATTTCAGCAGGAGATCGCAATTGCGAAATCAGGCCTTAGAAGGGACAAAGAATATGTTGTCCATGTCGACGAGTAGGTTATCTCCTCCTTCACAGATCTTTGGTTGAGGATCTGATCATGTATAATATAGATTACCTCCGAAAAACAAAGGGAAAGCTGTCCAACATGCAGCGAAACACGCTCCCACGAAATCGGCCGCAAAATTGGCAGCGAAATTGGCAGCGAAAGCAGCCCCGACGAAGTCGGCTCTCGTGAAACACCAGCGTGGACAGTCCCTCCCCATAATCCCTGATCTTACCGCCAAAAAGAAACGTAAATGGTGGCAAATCTTACGCTTCGAGGATTAGATATTTCGTTTTAGCAACTACTTTTTCTGGCTATCACTGTACTTTGCTATCCTGTATTCCTAGCTTTCATATGCTCTGTGTCGCTTCATCTCCCTGTATTAGTTGTTATTCTTCACCTTATGTTACATACGATAGATACGGTCGTGATCCGCTTGCTCGGACCGAATTGTTTCACTTTGATGTCCACACAGATAAACTAAAATGGCATACCTGCCAAGTCACCGCGACATGGAATTCGCTTCGATACTCAACAGCACTGCAGAGCTGGCAGTCTATCCACATATCTTGCACGAAGGTATCGGAATTGACCCAGGAGCTAATAAAACCGCAGCCCCTGTATCATCAGCCAACTCTGCAGGTCGCGATGGACGCCCCACCCGTGGTATAACGCATCTCGCAGTCATATTGGCCTTTGTCCTTCCAATCACCCTCTTTCCCTATATGTTAGCAAGACGCCAACTGTCATCATTGAGACGACAGCTGGTCGCATCTCAAACTAGCATAAAAATCTTGGAGCAAGAATTAAATCTCTCTTGGAGGGAGGTAATGAGCAGGAAATATGAGACCCAGCAGCTGCGAAGAATGATAGGAGAGATAACGCAGGATGCAGAAAAGCAAAAATCACTATTTGCACAAAGAGAGATTGAGAGATCGGAGTTCGAGAGCGAGGTCAAGAGCGATCTGCAGAAGTTGCTGAAGGACGCACGGAAGTCACGGTAATTATGCTCATCAGTTCGCAGGATGTAGAGGTGACCGAGTCTATGTTATAGGACTCAAGCCGTTGCCCTGCGTGCATTAGGGACTTCTCTCGCCGATGTCGCCGCATTCATGCATGAGATCGAGTTGGAGATGGGCCTGCTGTCTGTGCATGGGAATGACCAGCGAGGCATCGGACGCATGAGATCGCTGGCTCTCCTGATGGAGAAAATCGAACCACATCCTGCTGTACAGGTGAGTGTGAGCGATAGTTGGAGATGGACACGAATGTTGACTGGCCCAAGCCTTTGACAAATAAGCCTGGTGCGCGTGTAGACGAGGTTGACCCATAACTAGTTTTTGAGCCCTTGACTGTCGAGTATCGATGGATCTAATTTTTTGAACACGATGGCTACTGCATTGCAGATGAACAAATGAAAGTTGCATTGAAGTAGGCTGAGAGAACGTATTTAGGCTGAAATGCATCTGTACCAACTGTCACCGTCGCGTCTGGTGTTTCTCACGCGTCTTTTGCTGCTTGCCTCGTGCTAAACAACCTCCTCCGCATGTCTTCGGCTTAGGACCTCATTGCCAGGGCCATATGCTGAGCATTGGACGACCACGTCCTCTCTTGAAATTTTGATTTTTCCATATCTTGGCTGTCTACACTCCACGGTTTCCAAATGTCGATTATTACACCTGATGACGTTTCCCAGTCGTCTGGCACGGCCATAACGCCCGAATCAGATATTACAGAAGGCCACGACTCCTTGAACAATCTTTCTGGACGCGTCTCTTCCCAAAGTCCGACCGCTGGTCAGGAGCAAGCCCTCGAATCCCACGAGGTAATCGAACTCCAGACGTTTAGTGAGAGGAAAGCATGGATTGAAGAGAAGATTAAGGTCTGTAAATTAGTTCACTGTGTAGCTTCGCCTTCTTATCTTCCTTCCAGTTCCTTGAGAAAATGCCTCCCATCGAAGTATTTGCTGGCTTGGACGCGGTCCGAAATTCAGCGGAACACGTACCGGGTCTGCCTACCCCTGACGAATTAAAGCAGTGGATCGCAGAACAGGATGCGATCGAAAAGGAGACTGAAGTATTTGACAGAGGAGAGCTTACGAAGCTGAGGCAACTTACAAAGGGTAAGCTATTGCCTACTAGCACGACGTCGAAAGCTAAAAGTGACGTTACCAGCTGCGACACAGCGAAATCTATCCCCAGCAGACACGGACGTTATTGAACTTACGCTTACGACTATTTATGAACTCGACAAGTTATTGCATCTGTTACGCGACCGATCCGAAAATTTAGAGCTGTTGGGCGTCAGGTTGACCTGGGAGGGGAGCCGGGTTGCTGCATGGGTGGATCGTCGAAAAATGTTGGAGGACCTTCAAGCATTCCTCGACACTCGCGCACGATGGAATCCATCCGTTTACGAGAACCCTCCCAAGGTGGACGAGCCTCATAATTCCAAACGCCGGAGCTCAGTCGCCTCGTTTGCGTCCGCTGCTTCAGATACCTCTGTCAACGCTTCTGGATTTTCTCGCAGTGCTCGTTTCAAGTTGGCGGAACTCCTCTCACGCGATGCTGCCCTGTTTGCCGGAAGGGTGACGAGCCTTAGACATGGGAAGATAACAGCTGCCGGTAAAGTGCTTGACAAACTGATAGATCAGAGTCGTAAGCCTGTTCCGGAGGAGCTCCTTGACGAACAAGACAAGCTGGAAGAAAAGGGGATCACCGACATGGAGCATCTAGGCAAGTTTGTCATGAATGTAGTCATGCAATGGAGAAAGTACATTCCACTTTATGTCCCTTCATCACAAAACGTATTAAATTTGCTGGATACAGGGCTGACGAGATCTATGTCGAGACCATGAAGGACAAGGCGTCAGCACAGAACCTGTTCGAGGAAATCGAAACGGCGAAACTTCACCATCCGACCGCTCGCCAAAGTGCATCTTTCGTCTCTCGGGCGGACGCCTTGATCAAACGGCTTGCTTTGAGAGGGAATCCTGCTTCGTCCTTAAGCACCTTCCCTTGTCCAGAACATCCACTCTTCGGTGATCAGAAGGACTTCAATAAGATACTTGCTCAATCACTTTCCTCGGAAATTTCCTCTGCTACCAATATATCCCGTAGTGTGGATTCTGCAGCGAAGGCATACCGTACAGCCTTCGAAGCAGTCAAGCGCGTGGAAAATCTAACCACCACAGCCCAGGAGATGTCAAGCACATTCACTGGCATCATCACTCATATACGGGAAGGGGTCTCCGCTGGAGATGGCGATGGTACTCCTCCAAATCTCATGTCGGAGGCATGCTTAGAACCATCCCGCCACTCCGCATTTCTCGCCCTTCTTCCATCCATCCTCAAAGAAAATGTCCAGGCAGCTGAGAGTTCTAGCCAAGTTCTGCGAAACTCTCTGCCAGCTGTTCTTGACTTGGACCATCCTGGCATCGATACAGAATTCAAAACAAATGCCAGTGCTGAATTTGAAAGGTTGGGAGCTCTCCAGAAGCGTGCCCAGGAGGCATGTGATGACGTCACAGCACGCGGGAATAAATTACGGGAGGCGCGAAGGATACACGGACTGATAGATAGAGATCTCAGGCGCTTGCAGGATGTCAAGGAGAGAATCACGGACATGATGGAAACGCAGCATTGGCGCCAAGTATCAGGTCCTACCGAGCCTCTTACCCCGGAAGGCACGCCAGCTTCACCTTTACCAACCGAAGTGTCGCACGCGGTACTCGTGGAAGAGATCCTTCATCTCGGTCCCAAGATGGCTCAGGAAATCCACGCGCCACTAGTTTCGCTAGGCAAGACTTTGGAACGCCCACTTAAACAATGGCTCTCTCAGAAGTACTCCGCATTACAGGGATTGTTGGGAGGGGCGACGAAGATGGCGGAGTTGCTGAAATCGATTCAAAGGCAGGCCGGTGTCATGAAAACTGTCCACGCTGAGTTCAACGACATTCAACTCCGCATCGAAGACACAAGCGTTCGGATCGAGTCATGTACAGAGGGTGTCCTTGCTGATCGACTTGCCAATGGTAACATTCCGGAGGCAGAGGTCGACTTGCACTCCAGTCTAAGACTGGCGCGAGACGAGGTTACGGAGTTCACCAACGGCTTAGTGGATCGAATACCGTTCGTCAGTCAGCATGTCGACCAGGCTTCGGTCAGCCCGACCTTCTTCAAGAGGCGCAGCTCACTGGTGGATACGCTATTTGGACGGTCGACACTTATAGAACTGCCGTTCGACCTGGCTGTCCTTGATGGTGCAGCTCGCGCCGACTCCAACTCATTCGTGATGAGGCTTAACGGCGGCCTTGACGGTCTAGTTCAGAAGTTGGCTCATTTCGATCTTGCCCGTCTAGCCAAGGGGGTTGACGCTACCCTTGGTACCATCTCCAATGACATCAACAAGGTCAATCAAGAGCTCACGACCTATAGATCCACCTTGTCACACATCATATCCCAGGACGATGATAATACCGTACCCTTAAGCGCCTTGTTCAAGGATGTGCAGAAGAGTACGGAAAATGACTGCATTCGGATTGGACGTTCGTTCTCGTCTATCCAGGAACTTCTTCAAAGGATGGACACAGCTTCTGGAGCGCACGACGCCTCTGCACACGAGGCGCTCTACGTCGAGAGACGTAGAGCGGTTGACGACGTCGAGATTCTCTACAAGACTTGGGATATAGATGCCTCCGCTTTCGTGGGCGCGATATCGCACGAGCAAAAATTAGAACAAGATAGGCTAAAGTGGCTTCGGATCGCAAAAGAGCAACGCGAGCAAGCAGAGAGGGATCGAATTGCGGCTGAGGAGGCGGAGAAGCTACGTGCTGAACAGGAAAGGCTGGAAAAGGAGGAACAAGAAAGGTTAGAAGAGGAACGGAGAGCTGAAGTCCTTCGGCAGCAAGCAGAGAAGGAGAGGATAGCCACCGAAGAGGCTGAAAAGGCACGAATAGATCGTGAACGTGCTGAGGCGGAGGAAAAACGACGGTTGGAGGAGGAACGGGTTGCTGAGCAGCAGCGAATTCAGGCAGAAAATGACCGACTTGCGGCGGAGGAAGCTGAAAAGACCCGTCTCCAGCAGGAACGGCTTGCGATAGAGGAGAAACTGCGTCTTGTGGAGGAGTTAGCGGAAGAGCGCCGTTTGCAGGCTGAGAAGGATCGTATTGCTGCAGAGAAACTCGAGCAGGAGAGAGTTCAGGGGTTACTGGATGAGGAACGTCGATTACGGGCGGAAAACGACCGCATCGTTGCTGAACAGCTTGAGCGCCGCAGGGCAGATGAACGATCGGCTGAGGAACGGCAGCGGCAAGACGATGCACGCCTTGCCGCAGAAAAGGCAGCTCAAGAAAGGCGGGAGGCGGAAGCTGTAGAGAAGAATCGCTTGGAGGAGGAAAGAATAGCCGATCAGCATCGCATTAAAGACGGACACCAGCATGCTAAAATTCAAGAAAGCCAAAGGCAGCAAGCAACAGCGCACCAACGGATGCAAAAGGATACATCTCGAAAAGAGCGAACGAGGTCGACAGGGGTAACTCAGCCTACTTTGAAGGCCAGACCATTGGATGAAGAAGGTACTTAATCTAGTATATTCATTTTGCGTTGATCCTTCTGGTGACATATTTGCTAGACATCTTCGGTCTGCGCATTGCTCCGTCCGAGGCCCCTTCAAAAACGCAAGAAATGACTGATCTTCAAGCTCAGATCCTCACCTTCCGTAAACGACTACGTTCGATGAGTATCAACGAGACATGCCGCCCTAGGAAGTCCTCAACCCACCTCCCTGATTTGGATCAGCTGAGAAGGATGACGCGCGAATTCTCTAGTATCTCTTCAGGGGTTTCTCTTCTTCCACCTTCAGCATCCGATTCTTCTGTCGACATGGAGCTCCGGTCACTGAGAACAGAGATCGAAGCCTCCGGTGAACTAATGAAACGGGTCGAAAAATTAGCACACCTGGCAGATGACGTTCAGAAGTGCGATGCAGCTCTGAGCGATCTGCTGGAGCACATCGACAGCTACCCTGCGTCACCAAAGGGTCTTTTGTCTTCCTCTCACAAACCCTTTCTCAACGCGACACCGGAAGAGCAGCTGACGGCGCGTCTTTCCTTCACCCGAGGCACAATCGAAAGCATGACTTTAAAGTTTGCAAGCATCTCTAATGACTCCCGAGCAGTCGCAGAGACAACACGCATACTCCAGACTTGGAGCGAGCTAGAGGATATGGGGAATGATCGACTCGGCGGCAAGAAGTCTCGTCCCCCCAGTGCAATCAACTCCCGCCCAAGCTCGGGCCGGAATAGCAGTGCATCGACGATCGAGCCACGTACCAGTAAAAAAGCGGGTGGATATTCGAACCTCTCTGTGTCTTCGAAATCTTCCCAGAAACGGCTTTTTGTTCCCAACCATCCTACTCCTCGGCGTGCGGTTTCTGGTGGCTCTGCCGAGCCCCAAAGCCGCCCACCAAGCCAAATTTCCAACTTGTCATCCAACCGGGCTGTTTCAGGCCCTTTTGGAATCTCGATCTTCAACTCAACGTTCGCATCACGACAGCGAACGTCAAGCCTGTCTAATTCAGTCTCCACTCCAGTCAGGCATCCGTCTGTCACACCTATGCGATCAAGAGCGCAAACTGGACAGCACCAACGAGCTCTCTCGCCTACTGGCTCAGAGGCATCATCGTATTCTCGTTCCGTTCGCACCCACACTCGTTCGTCGACGTCGATATCAACATGGTCACGAGCTCCCAGAAATTCGCTCTCGTCCATTGCGCCTATGCTCAAGGGCCCGACACCGCCCAAAAAGGCTGCAATCCCAAGGAAAACTTACGTTGCTGATCCAAAGAGTAAACTAGACGTTGCGGTCGGTGATGTCGTCAACAAACTGCCCGTAGGTATCAATATCGAGGGAGTCGCGGAAACTTGGAAGGACCAGAGCGGCAAGTATTGGATAGGGAACCAAGACCCCAAACTTTGTTTCTGCCGAATATTGCGTTCACAGACGGTGATGGTCCGCGTGGGAGGTGGGTGGAGCGAGCTCTCAAAGTATGTTCCATTCTGGCACTCTCCGCTTCTTGTGCTCATTGACCCTACAGGTTCATAAAAGATCACTTTGCTGATAGCTTCCGTTTGTTATCTGAATCTCCACCTCGCCCCGGAGGGCCTGAAGAGAAGTGGATCAGCTCAACCACACTTCTCGAAGCAACCGCCGAAGTCGACACACCGCCACCAGTACCTCCACGTACTCCCGAACCAACGATGCCTTTCGTGCCCGCTTTCTCTCTATCAACGCCTAATGGGAAAAGCCCCCGTTCTATGAAATCCGCCTCCAATTCACCGTCTGCAAAAGGATCCCCCGGATTGACTCCCCTACAATTTATGAGACGCGCAGACTTGGAAAACATGTTACGACCTGTTAGCCCGTCCAAACCTCCCACGACACTTCGTCCTCGACATACTCTCACTCAGACTCAAACGCCCTCTAGAAATTCAGTTTGGCGGCCCTGATGGATTTACGAACTACATATTCTGTATCACTGACTGTATCATATACTCACAGATGGACAAATCGACATTTAATGTTCGCGCTAGACAAACCAGTTGTGTTCTTCGCTTTGTATCTATTACCATCGCTATCACGACCAATTCACTCCATTATTCCTGGAATTGACATCGCGCCACTCAAGATAATATAGGTGCCACTCAAGATAATGTAGATGCATCTCATGGTCGCTACTACAAAGACACATCTCAAAAAACTTGAAAAGAATGTGGGAGGTTAGTTTGTGGCAGCGGGTAGTGTCATATGTCGCTTTCCCTCTTCGCCCGTTTCGACGGACGAACTCTGATGTTCTCTTTTTCCTCCTCCTTGTATGTACCACCTTTACGTTTCCTCGCCACAGTTACCCCATGTGCTCGCAGAGTATGTCGTCTGAGAAGGTCTTGACGAACAAAGGCGGTGTCTGGACATATGCTACAGACGTATGGCTTCGTCCCGCTATGGCTCAGTTCGTGACGCTTGCATTCGTTCTTGCGAAGGAACTGGGAGGGACTAGATACCTGTTAGCGTTCTTTCAAGGCAAAAAGCAGGGAACAGTGTACCAGAAAGCACACGCAAATGGTCGCTGGTCCAAGTGAGAACCGACGTGTATCAGGATATGGTCTCGCCTCTTGTTGGATTGGGAACAGCCTTGAACGTAACACCTGAACTCCTTCACGAGCTCCCCTCGACTGGATAGCTTCCCTACAAAGGACACCAGCCAGCTATTATCGTACTTCCTTCCTGGATTGCGAAGACGATAACGCTCGGCTTTGGACTTGAGGTCCTCGAGATCAATGCCCCTATGCGCATCCAAAACTGGTGTACCAAGATTGAGGTCCAGCAAAGGGTCTTCAGCTTTGACGGGAGCAGACCGATCCGCAAGTGTCTCAACGGTAGCTTGAATATTCTGTTTGGGTTTGTTCGATTTCCGTTTAGTGCCTTTTGAAGTCCACGTTCGCTTCCTCTGCCGGGGGCTTGGGAATGGGGAAGACGACCTGCTAGAGTGACTGTGATGCGGGAGCTCGTAGTCGCTATTATTATCTTCGAGATTCAAGGGCAGAAAGACCTCATGATGCGTAGCGCTCTCTGTATCCGTGACAGCTTCCGTCTGCTCGGTTGCGATATTGCCTGGGAGCACCAGATGACCTTCGTCCCCCGTTTCTGATTTTGCCGCGAGAAGAAAATCGTCGAGTGAATAGAGAGACTCGGCAAAGCCAGAGACGGCAGAGGTGGAAGAAGCGAGGGGATCAAGAGGAGGGTCGACTTCGTGGAGTGATTCGGTCGTGGTGTCCGCGGGATTTATAGCTAGAGATGGTTCCACCCACGTTCCAGTATACGTTTTAATTTCTGGGCCAGGGGTGATGTCGCCTTCATGGTTCGGTAGGACTGGCCAGGAGGTGTGTCTGTCGTCGAGAAGTTCTTCCAACAACGACCCCTCCGATCTCGATGCTGAGTTTCCGAGAGAGGAAAAGGAACCATTTGAGTTCTCTGCCATGTATTGAAGGGCTAAATCTGCAGTAGCTGATAACTGCTCGGCTAGAAGATCGAGAGGCATTCCGGAAGCAGCGGCGATGGAACTGAAAGTCATTGCTGTTTGGGTATCCGAGTCAGGATACTGTAATGTTGCACCTTGGCTGAGAGGGCAAGTTGATTCGGTAAGTCCCGACATCGAGGAGAGAGACCATGATGGTGAAAGTTGAGGTTCATAAAGGCGGCTAAAATCGTCTTGCAGCGGCACAGGTTCATCGCCTAGCTGGCCATGAAGCACTTTCACCTGAGAAAGAGGTTGAGTGGTGGAGTCCAATAGTGTACTCTTGGGTTCATCAAGGTCCGCCTTGGTGTAACTTTGAGGGTGTCGAGGAAAGGTTATCCCTAAGCCAGCGAAGTGTGAGCCAGAGAAGGAAGTCGTCCAAACTCGGGCGTTTGATTGAAAGTCGTTGTCTTGGTCGTCTGGGCGAGATTGCGTAGGTAAGGAATTGGGGATGCTGGGGGACTCTGAAGGTGATAAAGAGGAAGAGCGACTAGTTTTGTTGTGCGACGCCAGCGTCAGGCGATTCAAGTTAGGTATGTGGTTGTTGAGGCTATTAAACGTGGGGCGTCGAAAGTGAGCCATAATGTGATTATAGGAAGCTAGCAGAATAGAAATCCAGGGTGGTAGTACAAGATCAAATAGTGCCCGTGTCCGTCAAGGACAGGATAGAGCAGAGGTAGGGTTCGCAGTTGGAGCTGAGGTTACATTTAATTACAGGCTTCGGATATTACCGATACTGTTCTACTCGACAAGTAACTCACTGGCAGGTAATGCAACGCGGCGGACTCAACTCTCTGTCATTATCTGCTCAGATACTACCTCCCATCCAATTTCCTTCCCCGCCCAAAAAGGAACAACACTGTCGTCACCCCAGGTATATTTATCTTGGATCAAAAACTTTCCAGAGCTTGGCCTTCTCAAGACGACTCTGGACGAGGGGTCTGAAGAGACTGCTTTCTTGTAGAAGGCTCTCCCAAACCCACTTACGAAGCCATCGAGTTTATCAAGAGCACCGAATGATTCTAAAAGGTGGGCGACGAGAGGCAGCAGGATGGGAGAAGTGTAGATCCCTGCCGCGCAGCCATGCGAATGGGTACTTGTGGATTTAGTATGCGGTGGGTGAGGTGCAGAATCAGAACCAAGGAAGAACTGTGGATGCCCTTGCAGTTGCTTTTCAATAACGTCTCCGTTAAATGATTTTGGTAGACTCACCCTCAAGTATTACTTCTCTCAGGGCCAAGCGGTCATCTGGATATTTAGCAACGGGTTTGCAATAATTCCAGGACTGGCCCGCCCAGTCATCCACGGTAAGTGCAAGGTGATGAGCAGTAATGGTGCACGCCACAGTTGGGCCACATGATTTCACAGCTTCGACTGCAGCACGGGTCGTTGCATGTTCAAGGACGATGCGAAGTCTGGGAAATGTTGCGTGGAGTTTGAGAAGATGGGGTAGGAATTTGGGCTCGGCATTGAGAATGTGCGTATTCTGTGAAATGTGATGTTTAAAGAAATTTGCTTGAGAGAAGGGAGGCAAGACGAACAGTAGACGCATCTGATGGAATTTCGCCGTGCAAGTTAAGAACCATGTCGACTTCTTGCATTGCCTCGAAGATAGGATAGTATGCTTCGTAGGATTCAATACCCCCGTCTGAGTTTGTCGTTACTCCTCTTGGGTATGATTTTACACCTACAACAGTCATATGCCTCAATGGTATATCTATGAACGAAGTAAGACTCACCAGCAACGCTACCCTTCTTGGCTTTTCTGATTTCTTCTGGGGTTAAATCCGGGCAGAGGTATAGTGTCATTAGATATTCCACACTGGGGTCAAGGTTTTTGAGTTTTTCCTTGTATTCCATTGCTTGAGCGGTCGTCGTGATCGGGGGTTTGAGGTTTGGCTAGGTAGTCATCAAGACATGACAGACGTTCAGGACGAGAGATCGACACATGCCATAACATACGCAAGGTCAAAACCTCCCTTTTTAACATGGGGAGTTACCAACTCGGCGAGAGATCCCTGTCGCAAATGGACATGGAAATCGGCGGGGGAATTGACAGAGATCGTGGAAGTCATGACGAAGTAGAATATATGCTGATGGTCATGTCAGTTCCAAATCGACGCTTTTCATGGTTTTAAAACTTACGATCGTCTGTGAATTGTGTGGACGAATCACAAGAGAGCGCGAGGACTGAAAGGAAATGTTCACGTGATCAACGCGTTGCACCCAACCAGATGCTGCCACTAACTCACAGGACGGACAACACAAGTGGACAGGATAATCAAGTTAGATTCAGATCGAGTAAACACAATCGTACGAAACAGTAAGCAATCAGTAAAAGAAGAGCCCTTTTGGCTCGACACCAGTTGAATGGCATCTCTCAAGTCTAAGTAAGCTAACAACAACGGCGAGGGTATGTTGAGACACCCTTCTGACACTTGGCATCATGGCGCGTCTACCAGATACGGGTCTCGAGGAGCAGATCGCTGCTGCCCTCTACGCCGATGCAGGCCTTGAGGAAGCCCTCGAGCGCATTGCGCTGTCTGTTAAGGCTGTTTACGACCTCAGTGCCTACAGCGAACATATCAGTATCATTCTCTGCAACCAGTAAGGGTAAAAGGACATACCAGGCTTGACCAGTGGCGCCTTGAGCATGTACGACAAGAGCGAGAGCACGGGGTACAGCGGCTTGAACTCTGCCTGCGCCTCGGCGCCCTCGAGTTTGCGGTACTTGATGCGGGTAAGGAGCTCCGTGAGGATGCACAGGTCAAGGATGAGCGGCGTCGCGAGAAGCGAGTCCTCGCACTCGTTGAAGATGTTGATCGTCGAGCGCCCACCACAGAAGATTTCCGAGTAGTACTCGTCGATCGCGCGCTTCGAGTCGCCTACCGCGGGCACGTACTTGATCACGACAATATGGTCCGGGTGCTCGCCCTTGCCTTTCTCGCCCGCCGCTGGCGCCTTGTACAGCAGCCTGTTCGCATCGACCATGTCGTCAACGACGCTACTCTTGCTGATCTCTTTTGAACGGAACTGCCGCTCTGCAGAGAGGTTGTACCCGTCGTTGTTGCCGAGGTGGTTGTAGGACGCGATGGAGAGGGGTTTGATACCGGCGTTCACGAGGAACTCGGCGAGAACAGACTTGAGCTTCGTCTGCCCAGACTTAAGGTCGTCGCCGCCGATGAAGGACTGGTGGCGCTCGGCGAGGGCGATGATGCCGGGTACGAAGGTGTTCTGGGGCGCGCCGTTGACGAAGGGCTCACCCTCGAGGATGGCGGCGACAGCGAAGAGGCTGGAGGGAGAGACCTCGGAGTGGGAACTCTTAATTGCGGCAAGGACGTTGTCCGCGGTGTCGTTCACGCCCGGGATGATGTCGCTGTAGCGCTCGGTGTTGGCGGTCCAGAAGACCACGACACGGTCGAGCTCATTATCCGCTTTGAAGTTGCGGATGTCCGCACGGATCTGCTCGAGGTGCGCCTGCTTGTCAGTGCCGGGAATCACATTGTCGGCACGCGCCTCCTGATTGGCAGCGATGAAGTCGGGGTAGTAAATGGAAGGGAGGGGAGAGCCAAGGAGAGCCATGTGGGGCACAACCTGACGCTGGAGATCGTAGTCTAGAACTTGGGCGCGTTCCATAGCCTTGTCGAGGCGCAAGCCAGAGATGTCCCAGCCACCGAGGACGAGGTCGTCGGGGTGGACCATGGGGAGAACGTCAGAGATAGGGACGTGGACATCGTTACCGGTCAGAGGCTCCGTACCGATACGGACAGTGGATGCACGGAGGAGCGAACCGATGTAATTGGGTTGCTGAACGCCTTGCTTAGTGTGCCAGGTGATGTTGTGGCGATTGGCAAGGATGGTCGCGCACAGAGTGGTGCCATTGTTACCACCAACACCAATCATCATCAAACTGGACGAATGAATGTTGAAGTCACATAAAGATGTTTATGAATGGAGGACACTTACCCAGTCTTGCCTACGGCTCTCTTGGTCTGAAACTCATAAGGCTGGACGGTAGGAGTGATAGTAAAGTGCCCGTCAGACACGGAAACATTAGAACCACGGTTGAGGAACTTGGACGTGATGTGCTCATCGGTGTAGAGCGTGTTCTCCGACTGGACCGTGATTGCATAAGGGCGACGGGCAGCTGTGGGATGAATAGGGAGGATGGACTCGAGCTGGGACTCAGGGGTGTTGTGCCCAGAGGTTCCGTTAGACACGTTCGGGGCCATTGAGGAAATAGTTATAGGTTGTTGGGTGTATGGAAATCAATAGGCTATAATGAAACCGGCGGCTGAGTGCTTGGAACCTCTATGGGAGTTATGCGAGCTGCAGAGCTGGTTCGAGTACATGCAAAGAATGCAAGTTACTCCAGTAAAGGTGTTTGGACGAGCAAGAGGTGGTAACTAGACTGCTGGAGAACGTTGGAGAGAGCGTAACGGGACGGTTGAAGCAGGATCACGTCTTTTTATCGACTTTTTTCAAAGTCCGGGCCCGATGCGACCACGTGATCGGAACGCGTTGTGGTTCAACGGTTTGCCCTGAAAAGTCCAAACAACAATCATCTTCCTTACCCTCGCCCTCATCCTTCTCTAAACCACGCCCGCCCCCAACAAGAATACGCAGCCGGATTGAAATTGACTACGAATGGTTGCCGCAGGCTCCATCACCGTCGCAGGTGCACATCCTGTCTTTGTCGAATGTAGATGACCACTGAACGACGTTTTCAACTCGCTTTTACAGTACGAGTGCGACCACCTTCGACATGGGAGGCCGCCCGCCTCCCAGAACCATGCTATGACACTACAATCCGTGGAGATGCCGCATTATCCACTCCTGGCAAGGTCCAGCACACCGCTCCACTTCGAGATGTCGTTCAAATTGTTGACGACCGGATATTGACGTTCGATCCTGACGAGAAGGATCAGGCAAGAGCATTTGTTGAGCGCGGGTTTATGCCTCCGGGGACAAAACGCTACAAAGACAAGAGATTCATGTTCGATAGGGTGTTCGGCCACGAGGCGCGACAACCGGACGTGTACGAAGCTACAGCGCAACCCCTTCTCAAGGGCCTTTTCGATGGTTATAATGCTACAGTTTTTGCATATGGCGTGAGCCCTCATCATCACTGCAGTGTCCATTCATTGACCACCCGGATCTCAGGCCACGGGCTGCGGCAAGACGCACACAATCAGCGGCACAGAATCCGACCCAGGTATCATATATCTAACCATGGCGGACCTATTTCAGCGCATCGATGATCGCAGGGATGAATGGGAAGTTGAAGTTAGGGTGACTTTCTTGGAGATCTATAACGAGGAGATTCGCGACCTGCTCGCTGAGTTCGGTTCCAATGCACCACGTGGAGGGCTGTCCATCCGTGAAGACAAAACCGTGAAGGTGGTGGGTCTCGTGGAACTCAAGCCAAGGACGGCAGAAGAGGTCAAGCAGATTGTGTTGCAGGGCAATCTGAAGCGGACGCAGAGTCCAACCCACGCCAACGAGACAAGCTCGCGATCACACGCGGTGTTGCAGGTTCACGTTACGCAATCGCCTCGAACGGCTGCACTCACAGAGCAACGGACCGTGGCCACACTTTCCATCATCGACCTTGCCGGCAGCGAGCGTGCCGCGGCCACCACAAACATGGGCCAACGCATGGTGGAGGGAGCCAACATCAACAAATCCCTTCTCGCTCTCGGAAACTGTATCAATGCTCTTTGTGAAAGTGGCGGCGCAATCCGCCATGTACCATACCGAAACAGCAAGCTCACGCGTTTGCTCAAATTCTCACTTGGTGGCAATTGCAAGACTGTGATGATCGTATGCGTTGCGCCTACGTCAAGCCATTTCGATGACACGCACAACACGTTGGTTTACGCGGAGCGCGCGACGAAAATCAAGACGAAGGTGGTAACCAGAAACGTTGTGAACGTCGATCGGCATGTTGGACGCTACGTCGAGGCCATCAATAGGCTGAATCAGGAGATCTTGGAGTTGAAGGCAAAGCTTTCTGGAAAGAAGGACTCCGAGAATGAGGTTGTTCGCCGGAAGAAGGCAGAGGCGAAAGCGGAAGTCGAGAGGACGAAGAGCGACATCAAGACGAAGGTGGAGCAAACGAAGGATTCGATCGCGGATGGCGCAAGTTGCACGGGGACAATTACGGTGGCGAAGGCCAAATTGGCAGCAATCCGCGCGAGGCTTGCGCAGATCGATGCGAAGGCGCTGTCGAGTCCTCTTTCTGCTGATTTGCAGGCAGAGAGAGCACTCTTACAGGCCCTGGCCGTCCCAGAGGAGCAGGCCACCAAATCCGATTCGCCGCTCATTACCCGTATTCAACGAGCTTCCAATTCCAATGCCATGTTCGAAGCTACATTACGCGCTGTATCAGAACGAAAGTCCGAGAAGCTCGACGAGGTCAGCGTCGAAAACGTCAAACTCGACGCCAGGTGTAGGAGGGCAGAGATGGAGACGACGAAAGCGGAGTGTGAGCGTGACGTGATGCGAAGCGCGGTCGAGGGCATGGCTGAGGTTGTGGTCAGCCTTGTGGGGATGCTTGGGAGATGTACGGTTATGATTGGGGAAGCAGCGGATACTCTAGGCGGACCGTCAGATGGACCATCTGATACGGCCAAAGTGGCGAAGGCACTTGAGTCTGTCAAGAAAACCAACGACGAAACGTTTGAAAAGCTGGTCGGCGTTTCCACTGAGGGATATGCTACAACGGCTCGAAATGCTCCTTCATCTCTAGACGCCTTCAGTGGATATGCGACAACCTTTACACGGAGGATTAGCTCTGGGCCCGCTGTGCTTCAGGAAGCCGCCACAAAACCCTCCCGACGATCTTCAGCATATGGAACCAATCTATCAGTTTCGGAGTCCCGCCGCCCACACCGTTCACCTCGCAAATCGTTACGTTCAAGTCTGGTCTCACAACCGTATAGAAGGGTGTCGGATAAGGAAAAGAAGGGGTCGAAAAATGTGAAGAATGTGCAATGGAGGGACGAGGCTGGACAAGGCGATCTTGACGATGGCGGTCCAAAGTTACCACCCGTTGCCGTTACCATCATTCCTGCCAGTCCATCCATCGATACTGGTTCCAGTAAGGCGTCTTCATGGTCGTCAGCCGCCAATACACTTCCGCCTCGATGCACGTCGCTCGGAAGTTCCGAAAGTGATTGGGAGGACGAGACGGACCGGACCGATGATAGTGTCAACATCAGCTTCAGTGCCTCACTCCCCGCATCCACGAGATATGATACGTCCATCAATTCTTCAACGATTATTCGGGCGAGAAGGCCGCGGCCCAGCCGCTTGGATCCCAGTTTCCTCAAGTCACGATCGCGGGGGTCAGCGCTAGGAAGCCTTGTGGAGGGAGACGAGAGCGCCAGTCCCGAGCGACGCGACCACAAACCACTCTCTGATATGAGCATCAATCGCCTCTCCGGGGATAGCCTGCACGTCCCCAAGGTGCGCGACCGTGTCGTCCATGGGAGCCCTGGGAAGCGAGGACCATCCACACCTTCAAAGAATGGTGGAATTTCTTTTGGAGGGGGCACAGCGAAGGGTGCGAGTGGGAGGCGCCGGTCGAACATTGGACCAATGCGCAACGAGAAAGGAAGGAGGCGGTCAAGCATGATTCCACAGCTTTCGCCGGCGGCGATGGCGGAGGGGAACAATGGTCCGCGCCGTGTCATGCTGGCGAGTCCTGCGAAGCGGACGAAGCGGGTGTCGTTGACGAAGTCTACGAGCGTGGGGTCGTTGAAGATCAAGTCACCACCGCTGGGGACCAATTCGTCCATTGCGAACCTCTCGATAGGCATAGATCCGAATGCCAGCGCGGATATGAGCTTCAACAGGTCGAGGAAGACGACTTGGCGATGATTTTTTTTTTGGTTTCGTCTCATCCACGAGCCCGCCCGATGTATGTAATGCTTGGGCAGCGCCCGCATTGTAAATCTGTTATAGTAGATTGTCAGTCCTGATCGTTAATGTTGCACACGACTCCCTCATGACAACCTAGCAACCCTCATGCCACATTTTATCGTGTTGTTTTACGTATACCCTCCTTGTCCAGTATGTTCCTATAGTCTGTTATGACCAGTATTTATGACCGACTCCTCGTCAATGTATAAGTTGGATTCTTATATTCACGCAACTGGCAGAATGCAATCAAATGGGTTTAAGACAGGTCATATTACACGCTTCACTTCGAAGAACGACTGGAGTTAAAATGCATTGAGCACAATAAACGAGGCGAAAAGGTTTCAACGTACTTTAAGATAGTATACCTGCCAGCCAACCACCGAAAACAGGACTATGGTCTGCAGGATTGACCACCATTTTACACGGGAATTCGTAGACTCTGCAGTATTGCGATGGGTCCGCTCCCTGACGACGATATACTCCTGCTCGTCTTTTACGGTGAGTAATCCGTTTGCCAACGCTCGGATTTCTCGCTCGACGGGTGCTACGATATCTATTGGACAAGCGTAAGCTGCAATCAGAGCTAATGAGGTAATAACGAACCGTCCCCTGCGACGTAGATTACCCCGTGCACATTAAAGCTGAGGATTCGCAGGATATATTGGTCAAGCTGCAGATCGAACAGTACAATGGGAGTACTGACCTAACCATTTTGTCCGTGACGGCGCTCATCTGGTTGGAGAAGCAAAGCTCGTGCCTTCCATCTTTCTCGGCAGTAATTGAAAGCGAGCCTGTTGATTGTCGTACTTGCTTTCCGAGAACGCGGTCGTCTGGGTCTGTCAACTGCAATGGACGTCATGAGACAGATCAGGCCACTGCGAAGCTCTGACGCACCCAAAAATCAATGTCCAAATGGCCCCCTCCTCCAACTTGGTACGTGACAGTCATCTGGTGTGCGAGCATTAGACAGACTATGCGTTGTGTAAACATGCAGTCTAACCTTGTCGTTCTTGTGAAGGTCTTCGAAGAAACATTCCTTGTGACCAGCAGGCACTTCTATTAGATGAGCGGATACCAGGGCAGGAATAATGATAAGCAGGGTCAAGTATGCGCTGAGCAGCCTCCGGGTATATAGCATTAGAGACATTATAGTGAACGATGAAGACGGTGCCACGCATAACGGGTTACCGGTTACTACTGGTCGCTGAGGACCCCGATTCGGATTAGGCGGTCCCGGGGTCCTTGTCATCTTTCACCTTTTCATCTTTCGACCTCCTTGATTTCCTTTATTCATTTACATCTCAAAGCACCCTCATATCTCCACTATCATGGCTGAAAATACAGATGCGCTTGCACCCAGAGTATGTCCTTCTCTTATTCTTTCTGATCTCCCAATCAACCCTAAGATCTTCCTTTTAATCCCTCACGAGCTGATCATACATTTTCACGCAGGAGGAGGAGGTCGATCTTCACTTCGAGCCGGTTATCAAGCTCACTGAACAGGTCGATACGAAAACGCACGAGGAGGACGAGGATGTGCTTTTCAAGATGTGCGTCAATGTCCAATTTACGCGATCGCCCTCGCAATCAGCCTACTAACTTGATACTCCAATCCGCGATTCTGTGTTGATAAATCCAGGCGCGCCAAGCTGTTCCGATTTGACGCTGACTCTGCGGAATGGAAAGAACGTGGAACAGGCGATGTTCGCCTGCTTGCCCATAAAGAAACCAAGAAGGTCCGACTTGTCATGAGACGCGATAAGACCCTGAAGGTCTGCGCAAACCACGTCAGTAAGTCACCCGTTTTCTTTTCGCTTCATTCTGCACCATCGTATGCGGCCTGACCCGCGTGTTGTACAAGTCTCGTCGGATATGCGGCTGCAACCAAACATTGGATCTGACAGGAGTTGGGTCTGGAAGGTAGCAGCAGATTTCTCTGAAACTCCACCCACCCCGGAGACCCTTGCAATCCGTTTCGCCAATGCCGAAAGTGAGTCCATGCGTATGTTATCGTATACCCACTACTGATATTTGAATTATCAAATTACAAGATGCCGCTCAGTTCAAGGTCGCTTTCGAAGACTCGCAGGCCAGGAACGCCACATTGCTGGGCGGAGCTGCTCCAGCCGCTGCCGCCCCTACCGAGGAGAAAGACGAGACAGACGAGGAGTCTAAGACTGAGGAGGCACCCGCAAAGGGTGTAGAGCCCGCCGCAGATGCTGAGAAGAACGAGGAGAAGAAAGGCGAATAAATTTGGCACCTGAACATTATTCCATGTTTCCTCGGCCTTTGCATACCAGGTCGTTGCGCACTGATAGTTTACACCACAGCATTTCTTTTTAAGAACGTTACAAGAACGAATATAACTCTTCCCCGCCTTCACTACGCTTTATACCTCCTTTCTCGGGCTCATCAATTGCAAGGATAGTGTACATGGAATACATCCCCTGTGTCTTACATTTACAGAATACACACAAGGCATCAGAGTCTAAGGGTAAGCGAACTCAAGGGGCCTTCCTGATACTCTCGCCCTCTTCCTTTGCCCACGCCTCCCAGAAAGTAACACCTTCGCCCTTCTTCCAATATCCTGGCGATTTCTCACCGTGGACAACATCAGCGGTGATCAGAACGTGTCGAATTTCCGAACCCCTGTTATCAGGACTCAATACGAAGATAGTAATGTTGAGCAATAAGATGATCACTTACGGGACTTCATACATCGGCTCCAACAAGAGAGCCTCCTGTGAGTAAGATCTCAAGACGCGCACATGGAGTTCACAAGTCATAACTGACCATGATTCCTCGGAGCCCTCGTGCGCCCCCGCCTCTCTCCGCAGCCTTTCGGCATATCTCGTCCAGTGCGGCACCCGTAAACCGGATCTCGACACCAGAGTATCCAAACAGAGATTGATATTGTGACATAAGGGAACCCTTCACTTCCGTGAGGATCCGCCGTAGGTCAGGCACCGTGAGTGGCGCGAGCGTCGTTATTGAAGGTAGACGAGAGATGAATTCCGGGATGAAGCTAAAATGATATTAAACGACTTATTGCTCTTACCCAGAACACGAGTGTTAGCTACCCGTATTTGACAAGATCTGAAGGAAGTCAGATTTGGAGACACGTGAATATTGATGAGAAAAGGACAGACCAGATATCTCAACGAGATCTAGAACGTTCTGCGCAGTCTTCCGGTTTGGAGTAAAGAATGGGACAGAGTCCCCAGCCTCTGGAGTAGGCAATGTAGCTGTGAAGCCAATGGACTTTATGCCAGAGGTCAAAAGTCAATGTAATCATGTCTTCTCAAAGTGACACTTACGCCTTTCGCAACGCGTTGCTTGATGACATTATCTAGACCGACGAAAGCGCCACTTAGGATAAAGAGAACATTTGATGTATCGATGTTATATGTGTCCGGTTTTGCTGACAGGACTATTTCAGCGAGACTTCAAGGAAGGAGGGATACACTTACCAGAAGCTGCCGGCGCACGCTGGCCACCTCGTGGATGACCTTCACTTCCCATTGAGCTGGGTATCTCGACAGAGGCACCACCTTTTGCCTGCACACTAACAACAGAGCCCTCCATCATCCGCAGAAGGGCTTGTTGGACTCCTTCACCACCGACGTCTCGTGAGCTTTCTAATCCACCTGCAGACTTCTTGGCGATCTTATCAACCTCGTCAATGTAAACAATGCCCATGCTAGATCGATCATGTCAGCATATGTTCGAAAAGGGTCGAGAGTGCCAGTCAACCTCGCACGCAATGGATCCCAATTCGCAGCTTGCAGCTAGGACACGATATTGGCATGTTTTTTCAGCATCAGAATCTACAACTCACTAGTCGTTGTATGGCCATATCGACATCCTCGCCGACATCTGAAAGAAAGAAAATCAAAACGATGCATGGAAGTATTCGTGGGACAACCAACATCCAGCCTATGGTCTGTAGTCAGACGCTCATCCATAACCAATTCCCAGACAGTCTGATCTCACCTGTGTAAATGACGTGGCATCACTGACGGAGAAGGGAACGTCAAGGACCTTGGCAAGAGTCTTTGCCAATAATGTTTTGCCTGGAGAGGGACAAGGGTTATGGCAAAGCTGGGACCACATGTAATATCACCCATACCTGAACCTGTTGGACCTCTGTTCAAGAGATTATTGTGAATTGTAAAACGGAATGTGGATTATTCGTACATCACTAGCACGTTGCTCTTCTCAAACAATGGCAGGTGCTGCCGAGGAAAGGGTGGGGTGGGTACACGAGGCTTGCGCATTGGCCGAACCTGAGCTGTGGAAACAACATGGTCTTGAACTACCAAATGCAATTAGAACAATGTACAGATACTGAAGAAATGGAACAAAGCATACGATCATCCACTGGGGACTCGTAGGCCGCTTCAAGTTCGCGTTCGGCCTCTTGAGCTTCCAGGTATTGTAAATTTGCCCGTACGCGATTGTAGTGATTGAATACTCTTGAAGAAGGATTCAGCTATGACGTGATACACTAGTGGAAAACACACACGCTACGGAAAGCACTTTCTTCGCGTTCTCTTGCCCGACGATGAATTCATTCAGATATTCGACGAGCTGGTTACTGTGGTGTCAGACGAGAATATTGGGAAAGTAGGCAGATCAGGACTTGTCGTGGTGTAGCTAATCCAAATCCGGGAGGTTTGCGTGGTATATCATGTTCTCCATTATTAACACGTTCATGAATCGGTTGGGTGTGGAGGGTTCGACGTGGAGCGACAAAAGTCCGAGTGATTCGATATGGGCGCACCGACAATCTATGCCAGGTCATGGGCAAATATTAGCGCAGGCTTGTAGTAACGGGCCTGGTATCGAGATGGAGGTGTAAGGCACCACCCGTTGCGTCGGGAAGTCCGAAATATACAAGTCCAAACACTCCGACGTCAACGTCGAAACTTGTCGAAACCCGCAACAGTTTTGAAGTCCTCGGCAACAGTTACTCCTTAAAAACTCATGGATAGAAGGCCACGCTCCCCTTCGCCTCGCAGAAGGTATGATGACCGCGACCGCGACTACGGCTCGGATGTGCGCTCATCCAGGCCAGAGAAGCACTCGTCAAGGGACGACCATGACGATCCGCGGCGCAAGCACCGAGACAGCAGAAGCAGAAGTGGAGACAGAGAAAAGGATTCTTCCCGGCGAAAAAGAGATAGAAGCCGTAGTAAGGACCCAGATCGAAAGGAGAAAAAGTAAGTCCTGGCATATCCTTACTTGGAATTCATACCTCATATCTTTGCTGCAGGCGGAAACGGGAGAAATCGGAAGAGCGACGCGCAAGGAAAGCTGAAAAGAAACGAATAAAGGAAGAAGAAGAAGCTCGTCAGGTCGCTGAGCTTAGCGTCTATAGCGCTACAGACAATCCTTTTCACGACGTCAACCTTGGGCAGCAGTTTCGCTGGCACAAGAAGAATGAAAAAGAGCGGAAACAAGGCTTGTCGCTTGCAGAGTCACAGAGACGCGATGCTATGAGACGACAGGAGGCAAAGGAAGAGCTGGAGCGGTTGAATAAGCGGCGTGCGGAAAGGGAGGTGGAACAACGGCTGCGTGAGGAAGAGGAAATGAGAATGCAGCGCCTACAAGAATCTGCTCAGATGTCTGACTGGTTGTCGAAAGATGGGGACTTCCAGTTGGTCCAGGAGAGGCGGAGGGCTGCCATACGCATAAAGGAGAAGAGGGCCAAAGCTATCGACTTCCTGGCGCTTAACCTGAAGTATGTGAATCCGACCGCTGAGGAAGATGAGAATGCACAGGATGATGAGGATGCCGGTTTGGAGATTGACCTGGACGAGCCTTACAACATATTCGATGTATGTGTAACACGTTTGCTCGTTGACCTTATTTCTTACAACCATTACAGAATTTGACAACAGAGCAAGTCGAGGAGCTACATGATGACATCGAACGATACCTATCTTTGGAGGAGACAGAAGTCAATCTTGATTTTTGGACGGTATGGTGCTATCATTCTACTTTTTGAGTCTTTACTCAAAGCTTTCCGTAGAATATGATGGTTGTATGCAAAGACCGACTAGAAACAATGAAGTCGAATCTGCGGGCGCCGGCGGCAGCTGTCGAATCCGACATCGCAGCCTTGCTTTCGGGCAAATCCTATGATGACCTTGTTTCCCTTCAAAGACAAATCCAGGCCAAACTAACCAGTGGAGAACCTGTGGATACGGATTATTGGGAGGGTTTACTGAAGAAACTTCTCGTTTGGAAAGCAAAGGTGAATGATTCGATATTTGGAATTATCACCATCGCTGAACACTTTACTAGGCTAAACTTAAAAGTCTTCACGAAGTTGTTGTTCGTAACAGATTGGAACAGTTACGCAAACGACAACGCGACGAGGCCCTGCAGGCACAAGAAGAACTGCTCGCTGGTGTTGCTCGTTCTGCGTCCAAGATGTGGAACAACGAGGCTGCTCCTGAAATAGAGGCTCCTGAACAAGAGATTGTTCCCGCCGAAGAAATGGAAGAGTACGATAGAGCAATGAGTCCAGCACTTCTTGACATTACGAAACTGCCGCCCGAGGAGCGAGATATCGATATTGTCACAGCAGCCGAAGCGTTACGGGCACTTGTAGCTAATTTTTACCTCTTAAGCAGTGTTCTCTATCAGCTAACATGCGCTCACAGCTTGAACAACGTCGCATAGTCGCTGCGTCTCGATTCGTACCAAAAGCCGCTCGCCCGCACGTTGAAGTTCAAGACGAAGAAGCACCTAGTGGTGCAGATCTTGCTTCTGAAGCCCTCTATAGGGCAGAAGCGGAGAGAGACCTTGACGAGGAAGAAGAGTTGTTCAACCTTGAAGAAAACATTGTCAATCCAACAACATATAATTGGGAAGACAAGTATAGGCCCAGGAAACCGAGGTACTTCAACCGCGTCCATACTGGATACGAATGGAACAAGTATAACCAAACACATTATGAGTATGTTGTTTCTGTTTTATGTTGGCTTCTTTCAGCTTACCCCGACTTCACAGCACGGACAATCCACCGCCCAAGGTCGTACAAGGATACAAGGTATGTTTTTCTGTTCCAACCAAAGAAGGACATGTCCTCCATGACACTCCTATCGTTTCCAGTTCAACATATTTTACCCCGATCTCATCGACAAAACCAAAGCTCCGACATATAAAATTGTCAAGGAGCCTGGAAATGATGAAACGGTCCTGCTGCATTTCAGTGCTGGACCGCCTTACGAAGATATCGCTTTCCGTATCGTCAACCGAGAGTGGGAGTTTTCACATAAACGGTATGTGCTTCTCTACCCTGTTCGAGCCAACCATGCTAATTCATATTGTACAGTGGCTTCCGAAGTAGCTTTGATCGGGGATGTCTGTCCCTCTGGTTCAATTTCAGACGCAGCGTAAGTAAAGTTTGCACTCGCTCCTTCTATCTTCATTGAGCAGAATTTTTCTTCAGTTCTATCGCAAATAAGATGTCGTAGTGCTTTCCATCCAGGACCCCCATTTGTATTCTCGTTTGTTAGCTGTCTTCTCATCAATCGTATTCTCTTTTCGTTGATTTCACCTTCTAAAGTTCTTGACTATATGTTGCCACCGGCCAACGGAGACTTGCACCTACAAGTACTAAGATGTAGTGAATCCTCATGTGTGCGCTTCAGATCGCGGAGTTCAAATGACCTCTGATCGTGACCAGTTTCCTATCCTTTCCACAATGAAATCGCTTACGGGGGTTATTATCATGATTGGATTGCTTTGTTCTTACGACTCGATGGCCTATCGACGCTTTGCCACTCAGATTCATGCGTCAGTGGTTCCTCGACCGAACAATGTGGTGTGGCCACCACAGCGCTTTGTCCTTCCGGACCCCCCATC